>JASDQU010507020.1:77300-98275 GCA_032191745.1 Picea mariana
TTATACTAAAAAGAAGCATCTAGAGGAAGATCCTTCTAGAAGCGGAAGCTTCTATTAGGTCTTCTTACATCCGCCTTATTCTATTTTATTGAAAGGTCTTATTAATATTGACCTTTATTACATCCGAATACATTGATCTACCTATGTGCGGGTTAGGACCTTAACAATCAACCATGCACCAAAACTTGTACCAAACTGTGCATCAATCATGCACCAAAACTTGTAACAAATCGTGCATCAACCACATACCATATCATTCATGATATGTCTCAATCATCCCATAAACAATGTACCTTAAGATATCAACAACGAAGTCCCTTGACAAGGTACTAAATCATGTACCAAGATCACCAACATATGCCTTTAACCATGCACCATATCATCAACCATATGCCTCAAACAATATCCTAATCATCCATAGACCATGTACCTCAAATATGTGCCATATCACTCATGATATGCCTCAACCAATTACCATAAACGTTCCAAACTAGATACCAAGATAGCCAACAATGTGATTCTAACAATGTATCATATCATCACCAAAGTGTGCCATGCATAATCACTACCATGACATGCCTCAAGCATGTACCATAAAAACAAAAGAGTTGCCTCAACCATGCACCAACATCATCCAGAATTGTACTTCATTCAAGTGCCAACATCTTGTATCTAAGTTGTGCCACAATCATATGCCAATGTCTCAACAATATACCAATCTTGCATCAAGCAAGAACCATAAACATAGCATGTAACTCTCAAATCAAGCACATAACCATACTTGTAACTTGTAGACACTTTGTCTTATCAAATAATAGATGAGTAGACCAACCTGGGCATCAAAAACCTGGCACTATCATCTCTCCTTAGTTTTCTCTTGTCCTCGTGGGACAAATACCTTTTTTCTAGCGGGGCCTCATGTGACGAGACCTAGAAAACCTACTCAAGTTGACCCATGGGGGCCTGCTTAATTAGGGCTACAAAATACCCTTTCTCTCTGTAGCTCTAAAACTTTCTCTCTTCCTTCACACTTTCTCTGTTTCCTCATAATTGACCTCATATTCTCCAATATACCAAAATATTCTCAGAAGACAGATATTCAATGAACGTGTTTATGTTCTTATAAGGGACTCCTTGCGGTGTATTTATACTTTTTCCAAGTAACTTATCTCCTTCATCTTAGGGGTTCTTGAAATTTTTTGTTGCGACCTTGTTGGAGCAGTCATGTTTGGGAGAACAGTGCATAAAATAAGGAAGATTAGACCAAGAAGGAGAGTGCACCAGATTTTGAGGAAACATAGCAGGTGTAGCAGGATTTGCGGAAATCATGCGCAAATGTGGATAAAACTATCCATGTTAGGTTTAGGGTTACAGAGTCATATTGTAAGGGTTTCTAACCCAAATTTTTAATATAAATAGAAGAGATAGAAAGTAGGTGGAGGAATCTATCGATCCTTAGAGGTATGTTTTCATATTTTTTGGAGAACCTATTTTGGATTCTTTGTGAGTCAAAGTTTGTTTTGAGATTTGTAGAGCTCAGATGAAGTTGAATTAGCTGAGGGTAAGGTCACAAGCGGTGGAGCTTCATGCGATCCTGGTCTACCTCACTAATTTATACTATGATGTAATGCGTGCAACACCTTTTGATGAATAAGAAAAGAATCATAAGATCTTTGTGTAAATAGCCCCAGGTGGGGTGAACCACTGTAAAAAATATGGGTGAAATGTGTGTGAATTCTTTACTATTTATTCAATTATCATTGAATGGTTAGATAGATGAATGGATGATTTATTTACAGCGCGCACTAGATTAAATATGAAAATGAATGAATGAATGAATAATATATGACTAATATTGTAATAAAATTCATGGATAAGTAGAAATGAGAAGTAATAAAGAGCATTCCCCAATCCCTTCCATGACTACAGACACTTGTGTCCTGCAGTCCCCCATAAACCATCTCGGGTGAGACTGCGCTATGCACTTTGTGCACGGTGTAGCCTTGTGGTTTACCAGAAGGGTCGATGGTGATAAGGGTTTTTTTGGGAACTAAGGTATAAATCGGGTCATTCCATAAGTTCAACAAATGGTTCTATTTCCGGATAGAACTCAGAAGGAGATAGAGGAAGGGGTCTGGTGAAGAAGATGCAGTGGTAGAAAGGGATGTTCATGTTGGAGTTACTTCACACACACCTAGGATTTATTTTCCCTAAGGTTTTTCCTTGTTTATTAGTCATTATTAGTCATTATCTAGTCTCTTATATCTTAGGAAGAATATTCCTCTAGGGAGAATATTCTCTTCAGTTTTCACTTCAGTTTGACTAGTTGAGTTGAGTCTAGATGCTGCATTGGTTTTCTCACCATGGAACGTTGGGATCATCACCAGCTAATGCGCGTCATCCTTGGTATGATCACTATACTAGAACATTACCCATGATTCCCTGATCTCCTCCTCACTTCACTATGTTTCAGTCAGTTAATTGAAGACTGGTAGACTAGTTAACTCAGTTAGGTGGCAGTTCACTCCCGTAACTGCCTGAGAGAATAGATTAGATGGAAGTTTACTCCCGTAACTGTTGGTGTGTTTCCAGATCACTCTATACCACCACCATGGCACATTTTATTCTCCTCCAGTGCGCATTAGTTGATTTATATAGAGCATATCGCGTGTAAATTATTCATTATTCATTACAGTTAATGAGAATTCTTCCATTCTTTCTCTCTTTCTTCCTCTCTCCCAATTTGTCTCTACAAATGTGTGTGGTATTTTCTAGCTATATCTATTCTATGTAGGTTCAACACATTTACATGGTATCAAAGTTGACGTACTTCTAATAAAAGCTACACCAAATTATTTTTTACAGGTACCAAAGATTGAAGACAGTGGAAATATGGAATTCCCAAAAGAATTCATTATTACACCTTACAATTACTTTTCATTGAAGGAGAGAATAATCATACATATCTGAACTAGAGGATTGTATAGGTTAACCTTGAATATAGACACAGAACGGATATCAGCCATATAAAAATCCAACTATCTAAATTGAATGGATGAAGCATTCAAAACAATTTACAGTCTCATCTCTCCCGATATCCTTTTTCACATATCTTCATGTAAAACCCCCAATCAAGCCTAGACCACCTTGGAAGGGATATTTGGAAAATAGGATGAGATAAGGGGACACATTATCAAGGTTTAATTTCTCAAATTGAATCCAAAAAGCTTCGACAATCTCCAAGATTTCTTTACAAAATTCAAGAATTTACTATCGCAACTCAAAACTTGTGGGGTTGATAAATATAAGGAGGAGAAACAAATGGTTCTCACCATTTTCTCCAAACTTGGTCTTGAATTCTCTATGTTTGTATCCATATTCCATTTAGTCAAACTCTACTTTGGAGCCACCTGGAATATGTCTTCTCTTGAGGAATTTATCGAATCCTAGACACAAGAGAAAACCAATCTCATAAACATGGGAAAAATAAAAAGGCCCAAAGGCACATGCACTTACTGTGCAATATGGAATCCATCAATATCAGAAATATAAAGATAAATACAAAAGGAAATCTCATGTGAATCCAAAAAAGGAAGGGTACTCAAAACCCTTCACCGATGCCTCCAAATCCAAAGGTGGAAAGGGAAGAAAAGGTGAGAAATGCACATACTTCCATAAAGGATTCCATCCAGAATCTGCATGCATGCAGAAACAAATAGATCTGTTGACTCAAATATTCATAAAAACAACCTAGGGGATCACATACCTGAGGGTGCCAAGAAGAAGAAGCCAGAAGATTAGAATCTCAAGAAAGGAAATTCTAGCCATGCCTTGATTGCCATCAACTCCTTTCCCAAATCTTGGATCGTAGATTCAGGAGCATCACATCACATTGATTCCACAAAAGTAGTCTATTATTCATTGGATGCATGCAAAGTTCCTCCTATTCTTATGGGGCACAACTCTCTAGTCGAGGTCACCAGAAAAGGAAGGATTGAACTCACAAAAAAAAGCTTCGAGAATGTGTTGCACATTACCAAACTTTCCGTCAATATTCTCTCTATCTATTAGATGACGAATTCTGACACCAAAAAAAAAGTCGTATTCACACCAAATGTAGTATGCATCTATGACATGCAAACCAATTCCAAGGTTTCTACCGGTGAGGTAAATCATCAATCTAGATTGTGTACATTTTCTGAATTTATTGAATCAGAGTCTTCTTTACTTCTTACCCATGATGATGAAAGTAGTAGGATATGGCACGAAAGGTTTAGAAATTTGAATTTTAGATATATGAAACATATTAGCAAGCAATTATTGGTTTATGGTATACCAGACATCCATTTCTCCAAAGGAATCTGTGAGGGATGTGTTCTTGGAAAACACCCTCGAGAGAAATTTGACAAAGGAAAAACTCAAAGAGCTTCCTCTCATTTAGATCTGATTTATAGTGGCCTCATGGGTCCTTTTTCACATCCATCAATCAACAAAGTGAGGTTTGTTCTTAGTTGTGTTGATGATTTCTCACATTTCACATGGATTTACTTTCTTAGAAAAAAATCAGAGGTATTTCAACACCTCAAAGATTTCAAAGTCCTCTAAACTGATAACGGGGGGAGTATGTCAATCATGAGATCTAGAATATTTTTCATGAGGCAAGGATTTAGTTGCATCACATAGTTCCTTATACTCCATAGAAAAACAGAGTTGCTGAGCGAAAAAATAGATCTCGAAAATACATGGCATCTTGCATGCTACATGCAAAGTCACTACCACAGAGACTATGGGCTGAAGCACTTAATTGTAAAACATACATCCAAAACATATCTCCCCATAGATTTTTCAAGGATAAGACCTTCTACAAGGCTTGGAGCGGCCTCAAATTGGAAGTGACCCACTTTCGTATTTTCGGTTCACGTGCATGAGCCCGGATTCCCTCTGAAAGGAGGAAGGCACTTCATCCACAGAGAACAAACTATAGATTTGTTGGATACCCCGATGGTGTGAAGGGATACAGACTTATTGATATTTCCTTGGACCGGCTCATCATTGAGAGAAGTGTCCAATTCGAGGAAAGTGTCTCACATGTACCTCAGAAGTCGGATGCAGACAACTTCATTCTTCCACCTGTCTGAGATGATGAGCATGCACATGTTGACTCTTCTTCAGATGAGAGTTCAGATTCAAAGGACTCAGATGATACAGATACTGAGTCAGTACAGTCAGATGCAGAGTCATATCATCTAGATGATGATGCAGAGTTAGAGTAGAGGCCCAAGTGGGCACAAACTACTCTTTAGGATGCAGGGGATCTTGTTTGTGATCTAGACGATACTAGGAGGACTCGATATGATTTTGAGGATCCTCCTATTTTACTCACTTCCACTGAATCATTGCCCTCTAGGCATATTTTCTTGGTTCATTATTCAGATCCACAGTCTTATGGTGAGGGTGTTGAAAATCCCTTTTGGAAATTCGCCATGAAGGAGGAGTAGAACTGCCTCCTTGAGAACCAAACTTGGTATCTATTTCCCCTTCTCGAAGGAAGCATGTCAGATGTAGATGGTTCTAGAGGACCAAGAGTAGAGAGGATGGACAGATTAGCAGATACAAAGCCAAGATTTTTTCCAAAGGATTTCAGCGGGTGCATGACCTTGACTATATATGATGAGAGCTTCACCCCAGTAGAGAATATGGATTTCATATGTTTGGCACTTGCCATTGTGGTGAACAAGGGATGCGAATTCCATTAGATGGACGTGAAGAGTTCATTTCCTCACGTTGATCTCTCTGAGGATATTTATTTGGAGCAGCCCCATGGATTTATGTAGGATTCATCTTTGGTCTATCGACTAAAGAAGTCTCTATATGGCCTCAAGTAGGCTCCGAGAGCATGTTATTCCAAAATAGACTCCTACCTATTGTCACAGAACTTTGTACGCTGTAAATCAAACCTGAATGTCTACATGCTCAAGAAAGTTGATTCACTTCTCCTCTTAGTTATGTATGTTGATTATTTTTTGATCACCGATTGATTGAATTCAACAATTTATACAATCAATTGGATTCTACATGACAGGTTTTTGATGATGGACATCGGTCCACTACACTTATTCCTTGGACTCAAGATCATTCAGGATGCATCAAGAATCAAATTGTCTCAGGCCAAGTATGCACGAGATCTCCTTGAGAGATTTCACATGATAGACCGCAAGTATGCTCCGACTCCTTTCCTATCAAGAGTCAAACTTGAGGATGGAGGGGACACTCCACTGGTTGACATCACACTGTACAGACAACTAGTGGGGAGCTTGTTGTATCTCACACACTCCAGACTATACCTCTCCTATGCAGTTGGCGTAGTTTCTAGGTTCATGCAGGAGATGCATGAGCTACATTGGAAGGATGAAAAGAATATCCTTCGATACATACAGGGCACCATCACCTATGGGATTCATTATGAAGTGTACTCTACATTGGATATCATTGGGTTCACTGATTCTAACTGGGTTGGTGATAGCATTGATCGCAATTCCACATCTGGTTACTCACTCAGTCCTGGTTCTAGGCCTATTTGTTGGTCGAGAAAGAAAAAAGATATTATTTCTCTATCTTCATTCGAGGCATAGTACATAGGAGTAGTTAACATAATCATTCATTATACGTGGCTACAATATTTTCTCACTGAGTTGAGCATTCATTTTCATTGGTTGATCATCATCTAGTGTGACAAACAAAGCACTCTGAAGTTCTACAGAGATCTAGTTCAGAGGTAGTGGACGAAGCACATCGAGATCCACATGCACTACATCCAAAACTTAGTACATGAGGGGATCATCAACCTACAGTTCTATCCTTTAGCAGAACAAATGACAAACATCTTCACCAAGACCTTCACTAAGCAGAAGTTCCATTCTCTACAAAGTCGTCTTGGAGTGATGGACACAACTGCCTAGCAACTGTAGTTCTTATTTTACATACATTGTACCTTGAGGGGGTGGGGGGGGGCGCGGGTTCCCATGATTGTTTCCCTTTGTACTCAATTTAATTCATTGTATCTTTTGTATTTGGGTACCTAACATGCCCAGTTGTTGGGACCCATTCTTTGTTTTCACCATAGTGATGTTCAAGGGGTGTTGGAGTTACTTCACACACACCTAGGATTTATTTTTCCTGAGGTTTTTCCTTGTTTATTAGTCATTATTAGTCATTATCCAGTCTCCTATATTTTAGGAAGAATACTCCTCTAGGGAAAATATTCTCTTCAGTTTCAGTATTTGAGTTGAGTCTAGATGTTGCATTAGTTTTGTCACCATGCAACATTGGGATCATCACCACCTAATGTGCATTAGCCTTGGTATCATCACCAGACTGGTGCATTACTGTTGGCCCTTGGTTATGGAAGGAAGTGAAGAATGAGGAAGAAAAGGTAAAAAGTGAGTTTCGCGGGAGACACAATGACTGTCACTGAGTCGAAGTGAGAAAAAGAACAGAAAATATGGAGCGAAGTGCAGAAAAGCAAGTTGTTGGATGAGGAGATTGAGGAGGACAGATCAACAAGGAAGAGGGACCGAGCACGACTCGGGAAGTGAAAAAAAGCCAGCATTGGATGCTTTGGAGAACCGCGAGATGAAGAAGGAAATATAGGCTAGCGAAGCCCGGAAAAAACGGTTCAAGTTGACCTAGGATTTTAGACACCTAGGGTTTTGGTAATTAGGGTTTTGAAACCTAGGTTTCGGCCTGAGGCTTTCGGTAAAGGACCATAATGTATAAATAGAGGTCGAGAGGACCTAGGTCGGGTTGGTACTGTAGTGGAGCCTTGTTATTGATCATTGTTTATTAGGAGAATATTGTATTAAGGGTGAGAGAAGTGATGAGAGAGAGAGCTTTCTGGTATTGTAAGATCTTGACTTGGGTGCAAAGATCAAGTCCTATAGCTAGGTGCATAGGAAGGGGGAGGGAAAGAAAGAAAAAGAGAGAGGATCTATAGGCCAAGAGCGTAGATCAGAATTTTAAGCTTTATATTAATATATCATAAGCACAGTTCTGTGGATGTATCCCTAGAGAGAGGGTGAACCACGTACATCTGTTGTTGTGTATTTGATTGATTCTTTGAGCTCTGTCGTTGTTATATTGTTATCTGCATTAATGTATTAGAACAGATCTATAGCTGTGGAGGATAGATCTAGCTATTTGAATGATAGATGAATGTTGTGTTGTTGTTGTAATAAGAACCACTTGATATTACCCTGGTTGTAGACATCTCTGTCCTCCAACCCCCTCATAGCTTCTTCGGGTGATACTGCATCTGCTTCACAGGTGCTGGCGAAAGGGCCAGTAGATAGGGATTGTTGGTGCACTCTTGGAGCTGAACACTGGGTCTGCCCCTGTACCAACAAATGGTTTCATTTTCGAGACAAGAATATTTTTAAGGGAATGTCAAGGTGGTCCCCATCGAAGACAGATCCAGAAGTGGATAGAGGATCAAGAGAAGGACTTCGCTGAAGCCCAGAACAAGAACCATAAACTAACTATTGAAGATTGGCTACAGAGATACATCTTCATCAACATTCATGAGATCTTCCTTGGAGGAATCCATCAAGAGAGACACGAGTGGTTGGCTAGGTTAGCTGACACACAGTTTGAAATCAGATCTAGACTTCCTGTGGTTTGGACACCATCATTGATCCAAAAGTTCAAGAGAGTTGACAATGTTGTAAATAAGGCAGTAGATCACTGGTATGATAGTACCATTGGAGGGTATATCACTGAGTTTGTTGTTGACAGAACAAAATCGTATAGCCAAGCTGAGAGATACCTTTTCAAAGGACCCAGAGGAAAATTTTTGCACTTCCTGAAGCTAAGAATCAAGATGCTCCTGCATGAAAACCACATCTTGAAGATACAGTAGACTGGTTGGACCTGAAAAGGATAATGTTCAAGATCTCAAAGACCAACAATGACACATAAGAAGGACATATGCGCAGTGGGAAAGTATTCTGAGGATTTCACCTTGAGAACTTGTTTAAGAAAAACTATGAATAAGAGGGTTTATATAGTGGAGAAGAGGTAGATCTAACCAACAAAGAGCATCTGGAGCCCACCAGAACAGAAGAAGGGGAAGTTGAAGAACTATGCCAAAGTGAGACAGAAACCTATGGAACTACATAGACTACTGAAGTAAGTAACGTTAATCCTCCTGTTGTCCCAACAATACTTAGCAGTCAAAATAGCCACAACCACCAGAGTCTTCAGAGTATTGTTACTAGTAGCTCAACATCTACTCAGACAAGAACCCTAGTCAGCTCTATGGAAGATGAAATGAGACTCCCTATCTTTAGAGTAAATGGATCTTAAGATCCAGATTAGCATTGGTTTATGTGTGAAGCCATATGGAATATTAAAAGTATCACTGATGAAGCCATCAAGAGAACCCAGTTCAACACTACGCTAAGGGACCGTGCATTGAGCTGGTACATGAAACTTGTCCAACATATGGCACAACCTAAGCCCCCAAATGAGATCAAGAATGCGTTGATTGCAGAGTTTAATAAACCTAAGTTGGAGTCACAATGTATTATAGAACTAAAAGAGATTAAACAAAAGGTAGTTGAACCTCTTTGGGAGTTTGGCCAGAGATTCAAGACCCTGACAATCCAATTAACTTTTTAGATCCCCGATGAAAAGAAAAAAGAATGGTTCATCGCTGTGCTTTTGCCACACATAAGAGTCCCTCTGATGCAGCAGAATATTGCATCTCAAGCAAAATATTTGGAGATCGCCATGAATCTTGAATCAACACCGATGAGAGAATCTAGCTCCGGCATTAGCCAAATCATGAGCCAGCTAACTAGTTTGTCTTTACAGGTCGAGGATATGAATAAAGACAAGCGAAAAGACAAAAGGGAAGATATATGGTGTGAAACATGAAGATCTAAAGGTCATGATAAGGAACATTGTCCCTTATTTCATGAGTACTTGGCATCAGGGGCGCCGAGCCCCTTAAAGTAAGTTAACTTACCCTGGTGCGATGGATGCAGAAATAGGCATTGACCCGGTGAGTGCTACTACATGCAAAAGTATGTTCAGACACCCACAAACTTGTGTTGTACATTCTTTAAATCAGTGGGGCATGATGATCGAGATTTTAGAGCTTATGATCTCATGCATGAAAGGTCGAGAGACATATACAAGATTCAAGGCAAAGTACAACAAGAAGGAAACACTCTATAGTACAACTCTCTGGGGAGAGGAAATTTCACTCCTCATGGTGGCTACAAAGGATGAGGTATGGCCCGAGGCTGAGGACAAATAATCTATTACAATTGCATGCAGCCATGACATTTAGCAAGGGATTGTCAGAATCCTTTCACAACCTATAGTTATTGTAACACCTTCGAGCATGACATAGAGGAATGCACTATGCTACTAGATAAACTTCAGGAAAGATGAGGACCTCAGTAGAACCCACAAGTACAATATATATATGTTGAACCTCGTGGACTAGATACTAGATTCATTGTTATCACTTGAGGAGGCACTGCTACAGGAGAATACATAGCAACCCAAGGAAAGACTAAAAATGACCACAGAGTCAGGAAAGCTATAGAAAAGACCCCAACGTTTGATGCTAAGAAAGAAAGAAAGATATTCGAGGAGGCAAGAAAAGAGTTCAAAGGAGATCAAAGATCTTCATCAAAGAGACAACCAGAAATCAAAGAATATGGCATGCCTCAGGCATTTGATCTGTCTGCATCGTCAACAAAAGGGAAAGAGGTAAGAAAAATCATGGAATTTTTGTACACTTGTGTTAAGTTGATTCAATATAAAGGCACTGTACAAGAATTACAAGGTTTAATCAACCAGTATGAGCTAGGAAATATAGACCCCTTACTAAATAGGGCAGTGCAGCAAATTGGAAAAAGAAGAAGGACAAATAAAGAATTACACTTGAATGCTCAGATAAGAGAGTATGAGATAGACTATGTGATCCTCGACTTAGGGTCAGAGGTCAATGTCATGACGAAGAAGAATTGGGCACTGATGGGAAAACCCAAGCTGATATATTCCCCTATCAAGCTTCGCATGGCTAATTAGCAAGCTGTCAACCCATTTGGACGATTAGAGCATGTCCCAGTAGACATTGATGGAGTAAGAACCTTTGCATATTTTGAGGTAATTGAAATTGTTGATGATAGCTACCCTTACCTGCATTATTAGGAATTGATTGGGCCTTTGATAATTCCACTGTTGTTGATCTAAAGAAAAGACGCATGACATTTGAGAAAGATGGCCTTAGGTTCATTGCACCTTTAGATCCAGACGAGGGTCCACGATATACAAAACCTATGAGAGAATAGGACCACACATTTGAAATGGAAAACATCTACAAATTAACAGCCAGACAAGAGGATTATATCAACCCTACAGCTGACAGGAATCTGAGCTAGGGAAGCGACAACACATGTTCATCTCACTCAGAAGATGCGCTGGAGAATTGGAAGAACCAGATGTAAGAAGTATCTACAAGAAGATGTTCTAGGCTAACCGGAGAAGTTCACTGGATTGGCACAACAATGACTAATCTACCCACATTTGATGGGCTGAATCCCTTAGAGAAATTTTTATTAGAATTTGAGACAAGTGTACCAATACAATAGAGGTTGTTGGCAATGGATGAGGCCATGAAATCCACACCAGAAAGATGGTGGGGGACACATAAAATCAATATTACAGACTAGACACAATGTCGAACTTTGATGACAACGCGGTTTTCAGCACAAGTAGGAAGCTATAAAGCAAGGTACACAGGTCGAAGCTACCCAAGGGACCATGTACAAAGCTGCGAAGAGGCCTGGAGTGACATTCCTAAAGAAAAATGGGTACACATATTCGTCAATACACTGGATACCACCCCGATTAACTGTTACCTTCAAGAAGAGTTATGCCTTGTTACTTCAGAATGGGAAGGTATGATCCAGAATTTTATAACCACCTTTTTTTTGAAAGTGAATTTCCTTCAGTAGATCAAGCACTACAGATGGTGAGATAGAAAGTATTTAAGGAGGCATATGGCCTCCCTTTGGAGAAAGAAGAGGATGAATGGATTGCACCCCTCTAGAAACTTCAGATCTGCTACAACATTAATGCCGACGAAGACGATGATCCAAGGAAGCTGAATATCACAGAAACAAAATATCAGAGAGATGTGGAAGGACCAGAAGTTGAACTTCCATTCATTGGACAACCGATAAAGATAAATAAAGTCAATATAGGGATAGAGGAGACACCAACGCTTGCCAATATCATAGATTACTAGGACGCTGCTACCACTGACAAACTCACAAAATTATTGCACGAGTATCGGGACTTGTTCCTGACCAAGTTCAATGATATAAAGGGAACAAAAGGACCCATGGGAGAGATGAGAATACCTTTGAAACCAGATGAGAAGTTAGTCAATAAAATACCCTACATATTGAACGCAAAATATAAGGAAAAAGTGAATATTGAGCTTGACAGAATGTTGGAAGCAGGGATTATTGAACCTGTCGAATAGTCGGAGTAGATTAGCCCCATGGTAGTGCAAGATAAAAAGACAGGTGAGATCAGGATTTGCATAGATCGCAGGAAGCTAAATGATGCTTGTCTACATGATCCTTTCCCTACACCATTCACAAATGAAGTATTGGATAACGTGGGAGGCCAAGAAGTATATTCTTTTATAGATGGGTTTTCAGGATACCATCAGATCNAAGCATGGTAGGTCATCAGATCTGCATCGCCAAGGAGGACCACCATAAGACTACGTTTGCCACAGAGTGGGGATCCTACCAATATATAGTAATTCTATTTGGATTGAATAATTCCCCAACCATCTTTTTCAGTGTGGTGCTTGAAGCGTTCAAAGAATTTTTGCATAAGTTTTTAGAAGCATACTTTGATTACTGGACTGTTTTTAGTTTGTTGAAAAATCATATTGAATGTCTAAGTCTAATGCTAGATAAATGCAGGCAGTGTCAAATTTCTTTAAATTTTAAGAAGTTCATATTATTCTCACAATTTGGAGTATTATTAGGACATATTGTATGCAAGCAAGGATTGTTGGTGGATCCATCCAAGTTTGCAATTATAGTTGATTTTCCACCACCTACTTCAGTCAAACAACTGCGCACTGCACTAGGACATACTGGCTATTACAAGAAATTTATCAAAGGATATGATCATATTACTGCACCAATGGAGAAGTTATTAAATAAAGAATGTTAGTTCGATTGTACAAAAAAATTCCAACAGAGCTTCGACACACTGAAACAAAAGATGGTAACTTCGCCTATTCTAGTATTTTCGGACTGGAGAAAGGAATTTCATTTGCATGTTGATGCGTCCTCCATTGCATTAGGAGCAGTAATGGAACAACCAAGAGAAGGGGACACTGATCATCCATTAGCATTTTCTAGCAGGAATCTCTCCACAGATGAAGTTAATTACACCACTACAGAGAGAGAGGGACTAGCCATGGTTGATGCATTGCAGAAATTCCACCACTAATTGTTGGGAGGACATTTTAAAATGTTTACTAATCACTCTGCGCTAAAGTGCCTAGTCAACAAGACAGTGTTGGGGGGGTGAATCTGCATATGTCTTCTGTTGTTTCAGGAGTATGATTCTGAGATCATAGTTAAGCCAGGAAAAATTAACAAAGTCCCAGACCACCTGTCGAGGTTGGAACATGGAGAAGAACCTACCAGTCTAGAGGATACACTAACAGATGAAAAACTTCTCTCCATTAGAAATATTGATGACCACTTCCCAGACATATCCCAGTTCCTATCAACAGGAATGGCTCCAGGCGAGTAAATGATTCCTCAGAAGAAACAACTAGTGGTGCGCGCTGCATATTTTTCACTGATAGTTGGTCAGCTATATAAAATGTGACCTGAAGAGATACTAAGAATATGTGTGATGGAGGTAGATCACCCTATGATCCTCGAAGAATCTCATGAAGGCATTGTAGGAGGACATTACGCAAGAAAAGAAACTACACAGAAGGTTCTGCGAGCTGGCCTTTGGTGGCCTACGCTACACAGAGATGCTAAAGAATATACCAGAGCATGTGATGTATGCCAGTGAGTTGGAAAACCATCCTGAAGAGATGAGATGCCATTAGCACCACATATGACCCTGCAGGCATTTGAAAAATGGTCCATTGACTTCGTGGGACCTATAAACCCACCAGGGAAGCACACAGGAGCAAGGTATATTATCATTGCGAAAAAATACCTGACTAGATGGGCCGAAGCAAGAGCAGTCAAGGACTGTAGTGCAACTACAACTATTTGTTTTATATTTGATGACATAATAACCAGATTTGGATGCCCTAAGGTTCTTATGAGTGATCAAGGTACACATTTCATCAATAAGACAGTTGAAGCCATGACTAAAGAGTTTGTAGTCCACCATCAGAAGAGTACACCTTACCATCCATAAGAAAATGGAACAGTTGAAGCATTCAAGAAGATCTTGGAGATAGCATTGACAAAGATTTGTAGTGTGAACAAGGATGACTGGGATTTAAGAGTACCAACAATACTCTGGGCTTATAGAACCACTTGCAATAAATTAACAATGCAGACCACTTTCAAGTTGGTTTATGGTCTTGAAGTTGTTGTCCCAATGGAGTACTTGGTACCAAGCTTAAGAATTGTTTCATTTACAGACATGGATGATACTAGCATTGTTCAAGAGAGGCTAGCATAGTTGGTCGAGCTAGAAGAAGACAAATTTATTGCAGGCTTCCATCAACAAATTCAGAAGGAATGAGAAAAGGCCTACCATGACAGACACATCAAGAAGAAGATATTTGGGCAAGGTGATTTAGTACTATTATATGACAGTAAGTTCATCAAACACCCTGGGAAGTTCAGAATGCATTGGCTTAGACCATATGATATTGCCTATGTTACAGAAGGAGGAGTTGCGCAACTAAAAACATTGAAAGGAGACTGGAAGGAAGGCTTGGTGAATGGGAGTCGACTGAAGTTGTAATATGACAATCATCTGCCTCACAAATCTCATTAGAATCAAGAAGAAAAAGGTCTAGGTACCAGGTGCAGTTGAAACTGGGTACTAGACACAGAAAAGGCAGTCTGCACAAGGATGGGAAGGAGGCAGAAAGAAAAAATCAAGGGTTGCACTGCGCAGTCGGAAGTTGAAGTAAAACAAGAGGATCATAGCTCAAGTGCCTCGAGATGATTCACAGATGACTGTTGGGGGTCTGTTGACCCTTGTTTATGGAAGGAAGCAAATAATGAGGAAGAAAAGGTAAAAATCAAGCTTCACGGGAGACAGAGTGACTGTCACTGGGTCGAAGTGAGAAGAAGAACAGAAAAGATGCAGCGAAGTGTGGAAAATCAAGTCGTTGGATGAGGAAATCGAGGAGGACAGATCAACAAGGAAGAGGGACCGAGGATGACTCATTAAGTGAAAAAAATCCAGCATTGGATGCTTTGGAGCACCGCGATATGAAGAAGGAAAGACAGGCTGGCGAATCCTGAAAAAAGCAGGTCAAGTTGGCCTAGGGTTTTAGACACCTAGGGTTTTGGTAATTAGGGTTTTGAAACTTAGGTTTTCGGCCTAAGGCTATCGATAAGGGACTATAATGTATAAATAGAGGTCGAGAGGACCTAGGTCAGGTCGATACTGTAGTGGAGCCTTGTTATTGATCACGTTTCATTAAGAGAATATTGTATTAAGGGTAAGAGAAGTGTTGAGAGAGACCCTTCTAGTATTGTAAGATCTTTAACTAGGTTTGAAGATCAAGTCCTGCAGCTAGGTGCGTAGGAAGGGGGAGGGAAAGTAAGAAAGAGAGAGAGGATCTGTAGGACAAGAGCATAGATCAGAACTGTAAGCTTTATCTTAATATATTATAAGCACAGTTCTGTGGACGTATCCCTAGAGAGAGGGTGAACCACATACGTCTATTGTTGTGTATGTGATTGATGCTTTGAGCTCTGTCGTTGTTATATTTTTATCTGCATTCTTGTATTAGATCATATCTATAGCTATGGAGGATAGATCTAGCTATTTGAATGATAGATGCATGTTGTGTTGTTGTTGTAATAAGAACCACTTGATATTCCCCTGGTTGTAGACATCGTTTTCCTGCAACCCCCTCACAGTTTCTTCAGGTGAGACTGCATCTGGTGCGCTCTTGGAGATGAACCTTGGGTCCACCCCTGTGCCAAAAATTACCAATGATTCCATGGTCTCCTCCTCACTTCACTTTGTTTCATTTAGTTAATTGAAGACTGGTAGACTAGTTAACTCAGCTAGGTGGTTGTTCACTCCTATAATTCCCTGAGAGACTAGACTAGGTGGAAGTTTTCTCTCGTAACTGTTGGTGTGTGTCTAGATCACTTTAGACCACCACTATGGTGCATTGGCTTCTCTTCCAGTGCACATTGGTTGAGTTCTACAAAGTATATCATGTGTAAATTATTCATTACTCATTATGATTAATGAGAATTCTTCCATTGTTTCTCTCTTACTTCTTCTCTCTCAATTATTCTCTACAAATGTGTGTGTATTTTCTAGCTAGATATATTTTGTGCAGGTTCAATACATTTAAATTTCAGGCGATGGAATCCTATGAAGAAATAAATTGAAATATGGTTAGAGACAAAGCAATTGGATTTCACGTAGAAAGAAAATAAGGTTTCCAAGTATACACCGCACCAATACCTACAGAGGTATGTGTTTACTTATTTGCATGAAGCATATTTTTGTTTCTTTCCATAGTTATTATTGGAGTGGTTTTTAATATTGAAGGATACCCATCTGACTAACTATAATAGGCCAATAGTGTGGGATAATGAAAATATCGCGTGGTTGAAAAGGATTAATAATAAATTTATGTGAGCAGTGGATTTCCAGTTAGAAAACATTAATGTGGGGTTTATCACTGAATTTGCAATAGATACAACAATGTCATACATTGTTGCAGAGAAGGATTTATTGAGAGGACCCATAGGGAGGTATATTAGGTGTCTTTACACATCAATCAATATCTTCTTACATGATAAAGGCATGATGACCATGAAATCAGACAGCTAGATCACACTGTATGCATGGAGGAGTTGGTGGAAGCACTAAGGAAAATTTGTGAAATGGGGAAGGCTCTAGAGAGTAGACAAAAGAATGATGCAATGGACCCCGTCATGATGGATTATGAACAGACCAGGGAAATCATAAGGAATATAGGTGTGACACGGAGTGGACAACCCTACCAGTATAGGGTGAATAATAAGAAGAGGGATGTAGCGGAGAGAGAGGGTTTGGAAAGTAATGAGGAAGAGGTAGAGGATCTCCACACCATGGGGTAGATTGAGGATATCTTTCATGCCACATATGAGAGAAAAACTAGAGGTCATGGGTCTAGCACGAAAGAAGTCTCTCCATTCCTGTAGCATCCCAGTTTTAACCCTTATGAACTATAATGTATTGTGTAATTGTGACTTAGGTTGGTGAGTTGGTAAAGTCAAAAAGGGGCCAAAGTGCCTAGAAAATGTAACACTTCATATACATTAATAAAATACAACGTTGGTTTTAATATAGGAAAGGACAAAATAGACAGGGGGATATGATTCCGTGAGAGAGTGGGCTTGAGGGGATAATTCTTTTTATTATTATCTTATTTACCCATAATTGATTTTATGGAGAAAAGGGGTTACGTGAGCTTCTTGGGGGAGGTCATTTGGTTCTTGATTTCCAAGTAATATATAAACCCATCTTTGGTTTGGGTGGGGGTTCACTTGTTCTTATTCATTCATTGTTATACCTTTTCCACTCTTGATTTTTGGGAACATCACAATTTTTGCATTTGTATTCTCTTGGTCTGAGCATGGATACGAATGGTTGCATGAGGGTGGCTTGGGGTGATGTTAGGGGATCGTTCTTCCCCTGGTTTGTCTTCTTCCCCTTTTTCTCTTTTTCTTATTCTTGTTCACTCACTACTGCTAGTTCATGTTCTATTAGGCTGAGCATTGAAGCAAATGGCAGGAAGAGGATAGCTATCGTTGAATGAATGTAATTATTTACTGATCACTCCAGGAGGGAATGGATGCCTGTGTAAATGATATTGATGGTAGTTTGGATGGAACTATCCACAACTACGAGTCCTTGGAGTTTCCAGTAGGGATATTTCCTAACCAATGGCACTGGAGCCCTGGAGAGAAATGGAACAACCTTAGGGACTACATGGTAGAGAAAGGTGTTCATTTCTTGGGGTTGTGCAGGATGAGGGTGAAAGAGAGATGGAAATTAGGATTTGTTGTGAGGTTGGGAAACCTGAGAGCTACTTAGCCAACTGCTATGTGTTTAGACTTGGCCTAGGACCCATCCTTGTGTATTCCTAGCCCTGGCTTGGGGGTGATCTATTGTTTAGAATAAATGAACAACAATGTCTATGGTTGGAAGGAACGTCCTTGGTCTACACCTAGTTGGTGAACATTTACCTGCAAAGATAAGTTATCTCTGTGTTTTCTTTGTAATGTTTATTTCCATTGTGTATTTAATTATCTCTAAGATATGTATCTTTAATGTGCCTGTCTGTTGGCTATTTGGTGTGCATGGAACGTTGTTTATCTATTTATATTGTGGCATGGATCTTGTATTATGAATGTGTTTTTCATGCCTCCAACGTTCATGAATAGTCATTTGATTTCGAGATAAGATCATAAAACAAAGTCTTGGGAATGCAACATGCCTCGCCTACTGGTGGTTGGGTGTGTTGCAGCCTGTTTACGTGGAATAGCCCAGCCTATGGGTAGGAGTCGTCTGATGAAGGAAAAACTAGAAGTTGGGAAAGCTTAAGTCCCAGTCATCAAATATAGATTGTTGATCGTCAGTCATCAATCAAGGCCAAGCATGAAGGGTAATAATTCATAAATTATCTACTTCGGCGATCTTGGTAGTCATGCAAATCTTGAACATCTTGTTATCACTCCATAATTTCTCAGACTGAGGGATAAAATGACAGAGGTAACCACAAAACCACTTGGACTCAAGGATATATCCCTCCAAGACTCAGAGAGGGATCTCTCTATATGATTTAACATTGTTTGGATTGGATATTAGGATAGTTATGAGGATAGGATGTTTGTTTTTTGATTTTTTGGTTGAGACAATAGAAAAGGGCCATTGGGATAAACGGAATCAAAAGGTCAAAAGTGATCCAATGAAGGAATAACTGAGATCATATGTAACAAGGAAAGGTAGTCATGTCAGTGGATCCTTGTAGTTTGTGAGATGGAAAAGAATATCAGAGTAGGTTTCAATTCAAATGTAGAGCATTGCTACCTCAATTCTACATTCAAACTTCAGAAGAAAACATAAATATTGTTTTATGCCAGAAACAGGGTGTTTTAAACAAATCTTGAATATAATCTTCTTATAAACAATAAAGAAATAAACAACATGTGAGACTAGAGAAGAAAAGGTTACATCAAGAAGCACTTCACCACCCTACTATGACACAAGAATCTGGAAACATAATGTCTTTGTACTCATCCAAAAAGAGTCACTTACAACCTCCTAAACATCTTTACAGAAGATGATAATCTTTCCATACCATCCTTCCCTGTAGGTCCAACATTTTTCTTGACTCTCTTGGGTCTAGATATAGATACAAAACAACTTTCCCCATATGAGGGGTCAAATTCTATAGCCTAGGATCATATCACAAAAATATCTCTAACAATATCCAAAGCTAGGAAAGTCAAAACAGACTTCCTAGTTTAGCTCAACTAACTCAATTTAACTTTGGCAAGCATTCAATGTCACCAAATCCACATGGAAAAATATAACTCAACCGCATGACACTTAATAAAATCATATACATTCACTATATTTTGAAGTACCTAGGTAAAAACCAAATTTTTACTTCATAATTTCCAAAACTGGCGAGTTTTTCCAAAAACGCAGGAATTACACAGATGTGTAATGTCCAAATTACAGAAGTGTAGCATTCAGTTGATGATGAATTTTGAGGACCTTCTGAGCTTTGTTTTTCTGATTTTTTGATTTGAATGTGAAGCCTTTCCAGTGTAGAATAGCACAAAATATTGAAATATGAAAACATTCCTCTGTAAGATTCCAAAAATTCAAATTTTCCAACATCACTCTAGAAGCACAACGACCTCTTCAAAAAGGTGGTAGAGAGCTAGTTTTCATCCTGTTTCTTGCATTTTCCTCCAAAAATAGGCTTTCATTTTGAAAACCATGTATATTTATGTGAATTAAACTTCAATGGATTTCCAAAATACAATTTTTTTTGTCATTTGGAGCTTGTTGGGAACCTATAATCATAGGTAACTCGATTCTTCGACTGTTGATTTGGCGTTTTCTCTCATGATGACGAAGTCTGGCTCGGTCGATCTTGTTTCTCCCCTCCATTCATTTCGCTCGCTCCCCATCACCCTGCTGCATCTTTCATCCATGTTGCGCCCTCACTCCCTTGTCCTTTTGCCCCGTTGACTACCTCTCGCCCATCACCCCTCCATGAATAAACAGACTCGGGTTAAAAACATTAGGTTAATAATGCTAGTAATAAAGTTTAGTATAGGATAATTTAAAATAAAATGGTTAGACTAACTATTAATTAATTAAATAATTAATTAATAATTAAGTTAGTTTAATAGCTAGGTTAGTTTTTAGATTAAATAAAACAAATTAATAAACTAAATAAAACATATATTAAAACATTAATAATTAAATAAAAAATTAAATAAAACCAAACAAAATAAAACTTAAACAAACAAATAATATAATATAAAACAATTAAAACATAATAAAAAAAAACGTAATGAAACAATTAAAACATAATAGAAAACATAAAAAACAAAACTTATAAAACAATAAAACATAAATTAAAAACATAAAACTTGAAAACTACCCTAAGTCCTACCCACCCC
>JASDQU010507020.1:98407-115624 GCA_032191745.1 Picea mariana
GCAATACCACCCATTCCGAAAAAAAACCGCTTTTGTCATTTTTCACCTATTTTCACCTGTTCAGCATGTCTTCGTCCGAGGCCATTTTTGGGCAAATGAAAACGAATTTTAATAAACTGAGAGAGGTTTTTCTCCGTAACGGGATGAAGAACAAAAACCTCTCTCATTGTTTTCATAGGTGCCACGATCATGGATAATCAAAGCCGTTTTCGAGGCCCTTTTTCCATATTTTCATTTTTCCGTTACAGTCCTGATTTTGCAGGAGTTGTTACGGCCAGCTGGAGGCGAATTTGGAAAACCCGAAGGAGGTTTTTGTCCAACAGATGCCCATATACAATAAAATCCTTCATTTTTTTCCCAAGTGTCAGCGATGAAGAGAAAACGATGTCTATTCGGACCCCTTTTTCGTATAAATTAGGCCCGTCTTTCATGGCGGACAGTTCCAAATTTTTAGGGATTTATGGCTATTTTTGGTTGAGGCAGTTGAAACCGACTTCTGAAACTTATGGGGAGGTCTATCCTATTTACTGAGAGGATTTTAATGTAAAGAGGTTTGACCTGGAGGTACCAGATGGGGAGATAATATAGAAACATGGCTTTCTGTTTTGTAAAGATGATCAGCAGTCTGTAAATGATTTTGCGAATGAATACAAAGACATTGTTTCCAGATTCCTGTGTCATGTTTAAGTGGTGAAGTTTTTCCCTCATGTAACTCATGATTTTCCTATTTCATACTAATGCAGGAGCATCGCCCACGTCAAGCGGGCCAACGCAAAAGCGAGAGACAACTAGACAAGCCAGCGCGATTTCTTTTTTGGATTGCACCTTGAAACTGTTGTGCAAAACATTAATGTGTTGATTTGATGAAGTGCACTTTGTATATTGTAATGGACCTTGAGTGAATAGCTCTCGTCCTTAGGTAGATGATGCATTTAATATATTTAATGTTGTTAGATAGGAATTTAATTTAGATTTGATAGCTTTAGAGCTCGAGAGGGAAACGTGATATAGACACCCTCCTTTGTACATTGTAACATTATGGAGCAGCATTGTTCAAGAGAGCATGCAGAGAAGTGTATGAAGAACACCCATGTACAAATATTGAATTAATAGAAAATATTTGATTCAATTCCATGGTTGTGTTATTCTCTGTGTATTGATGTTAACATGCTCATGAATGTTTGCTTTCTGTCATACATTTGCTTTTATATGTTGTGTATGTGATTTCATGGCTAAATTGAAGTTTGTGAGAACAGAGAGTTAGTTTCAATTGTTTCTTTATCTTGAACTAGATAATTCCTGCAAGGAGTGTAGTTGAATCGTCCGCAAGGAGTGCGTTGACAGAAGGGTTCATATAGAGGTAACTTTTGTTCTAAGTTCTTAGCAGTGCAGATTGGGCACCAGAGCCGTGCAAGGTGTGTGTAGGCTAGACGAAGACTTAGAGTTGCGATTCTTAGCAAAGGGATTGAAGGATTTCTGCTGCAGGAGTGTGCAGGATCGAAGACTTAATCACTTAGCAGTGATTGAAGACTTTCCGCAAGGAGTGCGTGCAAGAATTTCTTCCTGAGAGACTTGAAGTCGTAAAAGCTTAGAAGAGATAGGCCTTCGAAGTTGTCGAAGGGCAGCGGAGAGAAGTTGCGCGAGCAGGTTGAGAAGAAGCGTTGTAGGAAGGTGAACAAGTCTCTTGGAGAGACACTTCTTGTCTGGGGTTGTGCAAGGAGAAGAGTGGATGGTCAGAATTCTCCGTGGAGAATCTGCTAGCTTTGGTGAATCGTTGGATCTCTCGAAGTTGCAGGAAAGTTACAGCACAAGCGTGGAGAAGTTTGAAGCTAGGGAGAATAGGAGCCGTTGATTGGGATCACGAGGAGCGTGGATCTACTCGTAGGTCGGCTATTGGGCCATCGTAAGAAAGGAACGGAAGGTTGGGCCACAGGAGTCACGATAGAGCGATAAGTGAAGTCCTGACGACTGCGTGGATAGTGTGGGCCACAGCAGGGTGACGTGGCAGGTGATGCGGGATATCATAGATTCGACGTCTCGGGCTTCGGGAGTCGAGGTAGGATTCGTTTGAGCTCGCAAGTGGCGAGATTGTGAAGAAGTGAGATCGTGAGTCTCGGATTTTCGGCTTATCGCGTATCGGGGATTGGAAATCCAATTGTTGAGGGTTGCGAGTCATGAGGCACAATAGAGTGAAGTCCTGACAGCAGAGGAAGAAAGTCAGCGTTGACTGAAGCATTGGATCTCAGGGGAATTGAGCACCTAGAGATAGACCGTGAGCTCGTAAAGTCGCGAGTTCCAATTTTCTTGACAAGTGAACAAAGGGGAATTCAAGCGAAGGAACTGTGGGTATAGATATTTCGATTGGGAGATAGAAGAACTGAGAAGTTCTTCAGGCCGAGGAGAGAGAAGGTCCTGGAGGAGGCGAACGTGCTCCGAGGAGTGCGGTTGCTGTCAAGTGGTATCAGAGTGGGAATTCTTTGCTTTCTGTAGCAGATAAGAGGATTGCACCATGCCACTGAGAAGAGAAAGACAGTCACCAGACCCGGAAGATAGGGAGATGAGAAGAAGAGGTAGGCCAGCAGGAAATCCAGAAATGGAAAGGCAGATGAGAGATCTCTGAGCAAGGATTGAGGAGATGGAGACAGCACAGAGACGCGGAGTTGGTGCTGGGGATATTGGTGATTCCAAGGTTGAAGAGGAAGCTGGACATGAAGAAGAGGTCACAACAGAAGATGCATCAACCGAGCGGTTGATCAAAGCCATTGCCAGGATGGGAGCGAAGGCGAAAATGGACATTCCAGTCTATGAGGGGAATCTAGATGCAGAGGAGATGCTAGATTGGATTAGGGCTATTGACACATACTTCGATTATGAAGATGTGGAAGAGGAAAAGAATGTCAAGAATGCAGTTACGCGCTTGAAGGGACATGCAACATTGTGCTGGGACGAGCTACAAGTTGATAGACGTTGCAAGGGAAAGCAAAAGATCAAAAGTTGGGATCGAATGATCGCGAAGATGAAAGCGAAGTTCATCCCAAGGGATTATCAAATCACTCTGTTCAGAAGAATGCAGAACCTGAGACAAAAGCTGATGATAGTCAAGGAATATACTGAGGAATTCTATCGACTGAACATCAGACCAGGTCATCAGGAGAGCGATGATGACAAAGTTTTGAGATATCTGAATGGTCTGAGATACGACATTCAAGATGAACTAAGCATGCTAACCATCCGAACAGTGGAAAATGCTTACCAATTGGCTCTGAAAGCCGAGGAGAAGCTGAGCCGAAAGTAAGGACAGCGAGGGTGAGGCAGAAACCAGCCCAAAGGCAAGGGAGTTTCCCAGGAAAGAACTCAGAAGCCCAAGGAGGAATGGAAGAAAACTCAGGGTAAGGTTGAAAGAGGCGGAACCTCACAGCAGAGGCAACCATATGCTGAACAGAGAGGGCAGAAAAATGATCAGCGATGATATTATGCTGATGCAAACACTCTTCCTCGTACTAGAGGTTAAGGCAGAGGAAGAGGTGGAGTAATCACATGCTTTACATGTGGGAAGAATGGGCACAAGTCATATGAGTGTCCAGAGAAAAAGAAGGATGCAGGAGAAACTCACATCACAGAAGCGCAGAGGCGTGATGCTGAGTCAGAAGATGTAGAAAGTGGAAGATCGCTTGGGATGCATAAAGTCCTTTTAACACCTGAGAAAGAGGTGGAAAGCTTAGTGCAAAGGACCAGACTTTTCAGAATATCTTGCACAACCAAAGACAGGAAGTGCAAGGTCATTGTGGACAGTGGAAGCACAGACAATCTCGTTTCAACCGAGATGGTGGAAAAGTTAGAGCTGGAGACAACTGATCACCCGAGTCCATATAAAGCTTCATGGCTACAGAAAGGACATCAGGTGAGTGTAACTAAACAATGCTTGGTTGAGTTCAAAATAGGGGGATATAATGATAAGATCTTGTGTGATGTTATTCCCATGGATGTATGTCATCTATTGCTGGGTAGACCATGGCAATATGACAGAAATGTGATTCATGATGGGAGAATGAACACATATACTCTGGAGAAGAATGGGAGAACCCATACGTTGCTTCCGATAAAGGATAAGGAAGTGAAACCGGAAGTAAGAAACACAATACTTCTCATGAGTGGGAAGGAACTTCTTACAGAGGTTGAGAAGAATGAAGATCCACAATTCTTTGTGGTCAGAAAACTGAGAATTGTTCTGACTAGCACAAGAGTGGATGATTTGCCGGATGAAATTTAGGAACTGCTGAGAGAGTTCGCTAACATCATAGTGGACGAGTTACCTCACTCATTGCCACCAGTAAGGAGTGTGAGTCATCACATAGACCTCATACCAGGAGCAAGTTTTCCAAATAAATCCATGTACAGGTTGACGCCGCAAGAAAATGAAGAGGTCAAGAGACAGGTTCAGGATTTGATGGACAAAGGGTTAGTCAGGGAGAGATTAAGTCCATGTGTTGTACCAACAGTGCTCAGTCCGAAGAAAGATGGAGCCTGGAGGATGTGTACCAATTCAAGAGCCATCAACAAAATAACCATTAGATACAGGTTTCCACTTCCAAGAATGGATGATCTGATGGATTGCCTAAGTGGGGCAAATTATTTTTCAAAGATAGATTAGAGAAGCAGATACCACCAGATTCGCATGAGGGAAGGCGATGAGTGGAAAACAACATTCAAGAAGAACAAGGGTTTGTATGAATGGCTAGTCATGTCGTTTGGCTTGACGAATGCGCCAAGTACTTTTATGAGGCTGATGAATGAAGTCTTGAGGGAATTCATCTGAAAATTTGTCATTGTTTATTTGGATGACATACTGATTTACAGTAAATCAGAGGCTGAACATCTGAAGCATTTGGCCATTGTGATGAGAAAGTTACAGCAGGAGAAACTGTTGATCAACATGAAAAATTCCTCATTTATGCAGACACAACTCATTTATTTGGGTTTTGTTATTTCGGCGAATGAGTTGAGGATGGATTCAGAGAAGGTGGACGTGATCAAGAATTGGCCACCACCGAGAAATATTTTTGAGGTGAGAAGTATCCATGGTTTGGCTAGTTTCTACAGAAAGTTCATTAGGAATTTCAGTGGGATTAGCGCAGCGATGATGGACACAGTGAAGAAGCAGCATAAGACTTTTCATTGGTCAGCCAAGGCTGAGAAGAGCTTCAGCCTGTTGAAGAGAAAGATCATAGAGCAACCAGTCTTAGTGTTGCCATATTTTCAGAAGACATTTCAGGTGAAATGTGATGCAAGTGGGTATGCCATAGGAGCGGTCTTGAGCCAGGAGGACAGACCAGTCGCATATTTCAGCGAGAAGCTGGATGACGCGAAATTGAAATACTCCACGTATGATAAGTATTTTATGCTATCATACAGGCACTGAAAAAGTGGAGGCATTACTTGATCCCCAAAGAATTTGTATTGTATAGTGATAATCATGCATTGCAGTTTGTGAGTCAACAGGAGAAGTTGAATCAGAAACATACAAAATGGGTAGAGTATATGCAGAATTTCACGTTTGTAATTAAACACATTTCAGGAACTGCTAGCAAAGTGGCTGATGCTTTGAGTAGGAAATGTTTGTTGCTGCAGGAGTTTCGAGTCAAAACCTTGGGTTTTGAAAATATCAGGGATATGTACATAGAAGATGCAGATTTTGCAGAAGCGTTTGAAGCAGCTGAGAATCCAGTTCTCAGAGATCGGAGCCCTTGGATAGATTACTTTATCCAAGAAGGATTGTTGTTCAGAGGCAATCAGCTGTGTATTCCAAATTGCTCCATGAGGGAGAACTTGTTGAAGGAGAAGCACAACGGAGGTTTGGCTGGACATTTTGGCCATGAAAAAACATTCGCGAAGTTGAGAGAATCATATTTTTGGCTAGGGATGTGCTCAGATGTCAAGAGGTTTGTTGACATATGTCGGATTTGTCAGCATTCAAAAGGGAGAAAGCAGAATGCAGGTTTTTATCAGCCATTGCCCATACCGGAGAGGCCATGGGAGGTGATAAGCATGGATTTTGTATTGGGATTGCCGAGGATGCAAAGAGGAGTTGATTCCATCTTTGTGGTCGTGGACAGGTTTTCAAAGATGGCACATTTCATACCATGCGAGAAGACCAGCGATGCGATGCACATCGCAAACTTTTTTTTCAAGGAGATCATGAGACTTTATGGATTGCCGAAGAGCATAATTTCGGACAGGGGCACTAAATTCATAGGGCATTTTTGGAGGAACTTATGGAAGAAGCTAGGAACTAACTTGGCATTTATTTCAGCTTATCATCCTCAGACGGATGGACAAACAGAGGTGGTCAACATAAGTCTGGGAGACTTGCTGAGAAGCCTGGTGATGGAGCACCATAGCAGTTGGGACAATGTGTTGCCACAAGCAGAGTTTGCATACAACGATTCAGTGAATCGGAGTACAGGCAGAAGCCCATTTTAGATTGTGTATGGCACACAATTGAGGAGAGTTTCTGAATTGCGAGATTCGGAACAGACTACGACTAGTAGCACTAGTGCAGAAGAATTCACTGAAGCGATGCAAGAACTTCACAGTCAGGTGAAGGAGCGACTGATAGATTCAAATCAAGAGTATAAGCGCAGGGAAGATCAGCATCGGAGACAACTTCAGTTTGAAGTTGGTGATCTAGTTTTGGTGCATCTGAGGAAAGAAAGGTTCCCAAGGGGAACATACAACAAATTTAAAATGAAGAAAATCGGACCATGCAGAGTTTTGAAGAAATTTAGAGAAAACACTTATGAGATTGAGTTGTCGGATGGCATCGGAATATCTCTAATATTTAATGTTGCAGAATTATACCCATACAAAGCTAGAGAAACAGAGACTGGAACTGAGGAACCAGTAATCCAGTGGATGAAACAATTACCAGTAGCAGAGAAGCCGCAGATGGAATGCATACTGGACAAATGAGTGGGTAAGAAGACCAGACGAAAGTAGTATTTTGAGTATCTGGTCAAATGGAAGAATCGCCCAGTGGAGGATGCTAGATGGGAAACTGAAGCGATGATACAGAAGCATGGACAGACCGTGCAAGAGCTTATGGACAGGAGCCCATGAAGTTTTTCAAGCGAGGGAGTATGATGTAGGAGCATCGCCCACATCAAGCAGGCCAGCGCGAAAGCGGGAGACAGCTGGACAAGCCATCACGATTTATTTTTTGGATTGCACCTTGAAACTGTTGCATAAAACATTAATGTGTTGATTTGATGAAGCGCACTTTGTATATTGTAATGGACCTTGAGCGGATAGCTCTCGTCCTTAGGTAGATGAGGCATTTAATAGATTTAATGCTGTTAGATAGGAATTTAATTTAGATTTGATAGCTTTAGAGCTCGAGAGGGAAATGGGATATAGACACCCTCCTTTGTACATTGTAACATTATGGAGAAGCATTGTTGAAGAGAGCATGCAGAGAAGTGTATGAAGAACACCCATGTACAGATATTGAATTAATGGAAAAGCTTTGATTCAATTCCATGGTTGTGTTATTCTCTGTGTATTGATGTTAACATGCTCATGAATGTTTGCTTTCTATCATACATTTTCTTTTATATGCTGTGTATGTGATTTCATGGTTAAATTGAAGTCTGTGAGAACAGGGAGTTAGTTTCAATTGTTTCTCTATCTTGAACCAGAGAATTCCTGCAAGGAGTGCAGTTGAATCGTCCACAAGGAGTGCGTTGACAGAAGGGTTCAGATAGAGGTAACTTTTGTTCTAAGTTCTTAGCAGTGCAGATTGGGCACTTGAGTCATGCAAGGCATGCGCAGGCTAGACGAAGACTCGGAGTTGCGATTCTGAGCAAAGGGATTGAAGGATTTCTATTGTAGGAGTGCGCAGGATCGAAGACTTCATCACTTAGCAGTGATTGAAGACTTGCCATAAGGAGTGCGTGCAAGAATTTCTTCTTGAGAGACTTGAAGTCGTAAAATCTCATAAGAGATATGCCTTCGAAGTTTTCGAAGGGCAGCGGAGAGAAGTTGCGCGAGCAGGTTGAGAAGAAGCGTTGCAGGAAGGCGAACAAGTCTCGTGGAGAGACACTTCTTGTCTGGGGTTGCGCAAGGAGAAGAGTGGACGATCAGAATTCTCCGTGGAGAATCTGCAAGCTTCGGTGAATCGTTGGATCTCTCGGAGTTGCAGGAAAGTTACACCGTAAGCATGGAGAATTTCGAAGCTCGGGAGAACAGGAGCCATTGATCGGGATCACGAGGAGCGTGGATGTAGGTCGGCTATCGGGCCATCGTAAGAAAGCAATGGAAGGTTGGGCCATAGGAGTCACGATAGAGCGAGAAGTGAAGTCCCGACAACTGCGTGGATAGTGTGGGCCACAGCAGGGTGACGTGGAAGGTGATGCGAGATATCGAAGATTCGGCATCTCGGGCTACGGGAGTTGAGGTAGGAGTCGTTTGAGCTCGCGAGTGGCAAGATCGGGAGGAAGCGAGATCGCGAGTCTCGACTTTTTGGCTTATCCCATATCAGGGATAGGAAATCCAATTGTTGAGGGTCTTGAGTCGCGAGGTGCGATAGAGTGAAGTCCCGACAGCAAAGGAAGAAAGTCAGTGTTGACTGACGCATCGGATCTCGGGGGAATTGAGCGCCCAGAGATAGATCGTGAGCTCATAAAGCTGCAAGTTCCAATTTTCCCGACAAGTGAACAAAGGGGAAGTCAAGCGAAGGAACTGTGGGTGCAGATCTTCCAATTGGGAGATAGAAGAACCGAGAAGTGCTTCGGGCCGAGGAGAGAGAAGGCCCTGGAGGAGGCGAACGTGCTCCGAGGAGTGCGGTTGTTGTCACATACACTTTTCTTTCTGTATTGCCTATGAGAAGGTAATGTACAAGATTTGTTCTTGACAGCTTGTGCTGGCTCAATGCAATATTTATGTTTTCTTCCAAGTTTGAAGTGTAGAATTCAGCTGTACTCTGCTCTACATTTGAAATGAATCCAAATATTTTCTTCCTTTCCCATTCTATAAGCTCAAAGAATCCACTTGCATGATTATCTTTCCTGGTTACATCCTATTTTAGTTATTCATTCATCTATCGTCTTTATCATTGAGTCCATGTTGCCCAATGGTCATTTATGCCTTAACCAAACCAACTCAAAATCCATAAACAAACCCATGTTCTTCATAGCTAGCCTAATATTCTCTTCAAACAAAGCTATATCAGACAGAGAGATCCCTCTCTGAGTCTTGGAGGGATAGATCCAAGAATCAAAGTGGTTTTGATGTTTCCTCTGTGACTGCCTCTTCATCCTTGGGAAAATTACAGAGTGCTAACAGAGCTCATGGGGAAAAGCGTAGCGACCTAGCGCTACGTTTCTGTACATGCCCGAAATTGTCAAATTTTATGTGTTTTCTGCAACAATAAGGATCAAAGATGTAGCAATATATATATAACCATAAGATAGTTTAAAAAACTGAGAGATTTGTTTGTTCTTTGGTATGTTTGGAACACAAAACTCCTTCAAGTTTCAAAAATACTTTCCCATTTATTCAAAATTCAAGTTTGAAGTTGGTCACTAAAACCTGCAGAAGCGTAGCGTCCTGTTTTAGGCGAATTTTGGATGGATTTTGAGCATGATTTATATGAATTGATGGTTTTAGGAGATATACCTGAATTTTTATAAGACCATTGAACCTTTAAACTGGAAAAAATCCATCTCCATGGCTTCAAAAAATTCAATCTCCCAAAACTACTCCCAGAAGCATAGCGAAAAATAGGGGCCAAAGATGAGCTAATATCTATTTAACCATAATACATGTGCATAAAATAAAAGATGTGTTTTTATATTAATATGTTTTGGAATTAAACCTCCTTCAGTTTCCCAATGTTCATCTCTTATTGGCCACAATCTTTCCGGAAAAAAGATGACTAAACATGACATTTCTAGGAAATGTGGTTTCAAAGATTCTCCGAGGGACATGTTTTGAATAGATTGTTCATGTTGTGCCAAAAGTGAGTTTCTTGGAATCTCTGAGTATGCTTGGTTGGTATTTTATAATATGGAGGTCAATTTTTTCTAATGATGGTGGCATGGCATTTCACAAAGAGAAATTACCTTTATTCTTTTACCCCTAATCTGCTAACTCCCTTTAATGATGACTCAAGTGATGAATAAGAATGAATTTATGATTCCATATCAAATATGAATCTTATACCATGACCTAGATGATGAAAACCATTAGAAAGTGGAGGGAGTAGCACTGACTTGACTGGTAACTAATGACCAATTTTTTTTTGAAAATATAAAAAATTGACCTAGGACCCTATTAAAAAAATTGAAAAAGCATATTTGATCACTAGTGAATGACCGGACTAGTAGACACTATTAGGGGAAAATCCGTCTGAGGACGATAGGAAAAATGAGAACTTTCATGAGAGCAACAAAAAATGGAACCTGAATAATCATACTTCCTATAATTTATAGGACCCTAACATAGGCTCCAATTGGGGATGACAACTCTTGTTGAGGTGCCAAGAATATCAGATGTCTGGATTTGTAGATCAGTGCCTTATCCATTGGGATGATCCCAAAATCTACATCTTGCTCCATCCTGAAATCATTGTGACTGAAAACTAACTGTTCATCTACCCCAACTTTAACTGTATTTTTGAAATGAAACTAAAATAAAATATACCACATGCTTGCCCAGCAAGATTATTTGCACACTGTAAATATGAGAATTGAAAGGATTCTTATCTGGTCAACTTATTTATGCACATATAATCATATTCTAACCATTATAATACTTTACCTTAATCAATATCGAATATCCAATATAACCAATCAAATATTGGATCCGGTACCTTGGTTCTTTCCATGTTCTTCACCAAACTCATAAACAAATCGGTTAATGGTATTTGATAGAGATTTCCATCTCAATCTTCATTACAGGGAGCTGGGTAAAGATGAAAAGCAACAGAAATGATGGAAATGTATTATGGATATGTGATGAACAATTTCTGCATATAGATAGCCACTGGATCAAGATAGACTTGATCTATTTTTGGGTATTCCAATTTCCGACTCAGTGAATTCAATTTCATGACCTAGTACTTCACATGTGCTCTCCATGTCTTCAAACAAATCAGGACACGTTTGCACTTTATCTGATGAGATTTTTAATGATACTTCAGTTGAACAAGACAATGGAGTATACTATCTGATCATATCTATGTCATAAGAACTTTTAAAATCATTACGGGTAAATGAAAATTGACTTTGAAAACAAAAACCATCCAACATATCAGTTATTGGGTCATGTAGTGCTTTAGATGGTTGTCGCATTGGTTTTACTGACACCTCATGATTTCTCCTGTGATTACCAACCAGAATGTGACCAAGATTCCCTTTCAAAATCTAAAATGAATTAAAGCATAAGGGTAGAGAATCAAAATGGATGAATTCATCATCCGTTTCAGACTCTGAGATTTGACATTCAAGATGAGTCAAGGGCTGCACCTTTGGATCTAAAACAGGTTCTTTATCATCCATGATTTCCTCATATGATTGGTAAGAGATTTATCCATTCCTACTGTTGACAACTTGCTTATAATTTTTTCTCAGAAGTGAGGCAAAATAGAGAGGTAGGCATTTTTCACTTACTTGAAAATTTTCTGCATTCTCCTCCTTGCTGTCATGATTAATATGCAACTACTGATTTTCATCCTTGAGTTGTACCTGAACTTTTTCCTCCCAACCATGTGCTATTGATTCCTTTGAATAGTCATCATCATTTTCAACTATATCTTCATCATACCGATGATCATATCGGGGTAAATCATCTATATATGAAAGATCATCAAACATGCACATCATCTCAGGAGATTGTTCCACCACCATCTAATTTTGAGCTTCATCTTTGACCATATTATGAATCGAGTACATGAAATAATCCTCTTCTATTTTAGGATTCCAAGGATGAGCTGCAAACTGTTTGAGAACAATGAGCTTTTTCTTTTCTGGAACTAATGAAACATGTGATCTTTGAACAACAATTTCATCTTTTCTACTAATCTTCTGCATCATCTCTTTTACAATGTTTGCCAGAACATCTAGTTTCACTTCTGAAGATGTCATCTGTTCCTTTTCTATTCTATCTTTCTCTTTTTCCCTTAGCTTGGAATTTTTTCTTAGAAAATTAGCTTCCACATCCACTTCAATGTTTTGCATTTCTTCAAGGGATGCAGTGTTCCATTCTCTTAATTGGAATGCCATCTCTGGATCAAATGCGTCTTGTTAATGCAAAAGGGGTAATCCTAGGGGTGGCCTTATATCAACAGGCATTGCATGATACACCTTATTGAACCTGGATGAAAAGTGTTGTATTGTCTCCCCTGGCTGTCTTTTAAATGGTCATATTCTTCTAATATGAGAAAGACATTTCCCTTGATCACCCATCTATCCAGGAAAAGTTTCACAAATTGATGAAAATTATCAATGCTTGCAGCTGGAAGATTCTTAAACCAATTCTTAAACATCCTGATACAGACATCATCTTCTTCCACCTCAAACAGATCAAGAAAATCCTCAATACTTTGGATGTGATTTTCAGCAGTGATCTTCACATTTTCTCCATCAAACCTGGGCAAATTATTGTTATAATTGGCAGGGAGGTCATGGAGAATAGAAGGTAAAACCATAGGCTTGTATCTGTTTGGGATTTTTAAAGGTATAGGAGGTAAAGTAGGGGGATTATAACTATGTGGCGATTTATCAAGCATAGGAGATAAAGAACGAGGCTCATGTCTCACTAGGATTTCTACATGTGTATCTGGGATGTGCACAGGTGTATGAGTATGTACATTATCTACAACGTCGGGCTTAGTCTCTTGAGGCTCATCAATTTGCAAAAAATCAATGTAAAGTTCATCAATGTACTCTTGACTAGGATCAGAATAAGATATAACATAATTATAGATAAAACCAAAAATGTCTTGAATACATGACCTTTCTAGATTTCTTGGTCATGTTTCAGGTTCTTCCTCCAGTGCAGTCTTTGAATTGGGACTGATATGGATTTTATTGGAGTCACCTGGTGGATGATTCAACCTTCTTGTGTGTGATCACTGTCCACCATCAGTAATCAGATTTGGCACTTGGTATTCTTTCTGAGGAACAATCCCCATTGGAGTCACCACTATGTTATCATTCCATAATTTCTCAGGTTGAGTGAGAAATTGACAGAGGTAACCATAAAACCACTTGGATTCAAGGATATATCCCTCCAAGGCTTAGAGAGGGATATCTCTATATGATTTAACATTGTTTGGATTGGATATTAGGCTAGTTATGAGGATAGGAGTTTTTATTTTTTATTTTTTAGTTGAGACAACAAAAAATGGCCATTGGGATAAATGGAGTCAAAAGGTCAAAGGTGATCCAGTGAAGGAATAACTAAGATCATATGTAACAAGGAAAGGTAGTCATGTCAGTGGATCCTTTTAGTTTGTGAGATGGAAAATAAGATCATATTAGGGTTCAATTCAAATGCAGAGCATTGCTACCTGAATTCTACATTCAAACATCAGAAGAAAACATAAATATTGTTTTAAGCAAGAAACAAGGTGTTTTAAACAAATATTAAACATAATATTCCTATAAACAATAAAGAAAGAAACAACATGTGAGACCAGAGAAGAAAAAGTTACATCAAGAAACACTTCACCGCCTAACTATGACACAAGAATCAGGAAACATAATGTATTTTTATTCATCCAAAAAGATTCACTTACAAACTCCTAAACATCTTTACAGTAGATGATAATCTTTCCATACCATCCTTCCCTTCAGGTCCAACCTTTTTCTTGAATCTCTTGGGTCTAGATATAGATACAAAACAACCTTCCCCATCTGAGGGGTCAAATCCTACCTCCTAGGATCATATCATAAGAATAGCTCTAACAAATCTAAAGCTAGGAAAGTCAAAACAGACTTCCCAGTTTAGCTCAACTAACTCGATTTGACTTTGACAAGCATTCAATGTCACCAAATCCACATGGAAAAAGATAATTCAACCCCATGAAACTTAATCACATGATATAAATTCACTATATTTCGAGGTACATAGGTAAAAACCAAAGTTTGACTTCAGAATTTCCAAAATGGGCAAGTTTTTCCAAATACATAGGAATTACACAGATGTGCGACGTCCAAATTATAGAAGTGTAGCGTTTAACTGATGATGACTTTTGAGGATCTTCTGAGATTGTTTTTTCTGATTTTTTATTTGAATGTGTAGCCTATCCAATTTAGAATACCACCAAGTCTTGAAATCTGCAAAAATTCCTTTGTAAGATTCCAAAAATTCAAATTTTCCAAGATCACTCCAGAAGCGCAGCAACCTCTTCAAAAAGGTCGCAAATAGCTAGTTTTCAGCCTATTTTTTGCGATTTCCTCCAAAAATAGGATTTAATTTTGAAAACTACGTATATTTATGTGAATTACACTTCAATGGATCTCGTGGGGGAAAGCGTAGTGACCTAGAACTTGTGGGGAAAAGCACAACAACCTGGCGTTGTGTTTTTGTACATGCATGAAATTGTCAATTTTTCCCTATTTTCTGCAAAAATATGGCTCAGATATGTAGTGATATATATCTAACCAAAATGCCTTTTACAAACCTGAGAGAGGTTTTTTTTATTTGGTATTTTTGGAACAAAAACATCATTCACGTTTCAAAAATACTTTCCCATGTGTTCACAATTCAAGTTTGAAGTTGGTCGCTAAAACTTGCAGAAGCGTAGTGACCATTTGCAGAAGCATAGCATCCTATTTTAGGGGACCTTTGGATGGATTTTGAGCATTATTTATCTGAATTTATGGTTTTAGGAGATATCCCTAAATGTCTAGAAGACCAATGAACCTTTAAACCTACAAAATGCCATCTCCATGGCTTCCGAAAATTCAATCTCCCAAAACTACTCCCAGAAGCGTAGTGAACAATAGGGGTCAAAGATGAGCTGATATCTATTTAACCATAATACATGTGCATAAAATAAAAGAGGTTTTTTTATATTAATATGTTTTTGAAATAAAACTCCTCTAGTTTCCCAAGTTTCATCTCTGATTGGCTACAATATTTCCGGAAAAAACGTGACTAAATAGGACATTTCTAGGAAATGTGCCTTCAAAGATTCTCCAAGTGACATGTTTTGAGTAGATTGTTCTTGTTGTGGAAAAAGTGAGTTTCTTGGACTCTATGAGTATGATTGGATGGTAGTTTATAACATGGAGGTCGATTTTTTCTAATGATGGTGGCATGACATTTCACAAGGATAAATTACCTTTATTCTTTTGCCCCTAATCTACTAACTCCCTTTAATGATGACTCAAGTGATGAATATGACTGACTTTATGATGCCATATCAAATATGAATCTTATACCATGAGCTAGATGATGGCAACCATGACTTGACTAGTAACTAATGACCAAATTTTATTTGAAAATATAAAAATTTGACGTAGGACCCTATTAAGAAACTTGAAAAAACATATTTGATCACTAGTGACTGACCTGAATGGTAGACACTAATAGGGGAAAATCCATCCGAGGAAAATAGGAAAAACGAGAAATTTCATGAGAGAAACAATAGATAGAACTTGAATAATCAGAATTCTTGTAATTTATAGGACCCTAACACTACCTAATTGCACAATCCCGAAGTCTCGTCGATCATTAGATGGAGCGGTGGATTTCGGGAGTGTTTAGGACCGTCAGATCTAGCAAGTATTTGAGAGTATGGGGGTCATCTGGGGACATAACTCCCGAAGCTGAAGCCAAAGTTAATCGCAGCCCTTGGCTGTGGGAGGAGTGTGAGTCGTCGATTTCAGTTTGGCATTCGGGAGAAATGGAACGTGTTGATGCACAAACTCCCAAAGTCTCGAAGCCCGAAGATCATTCGGACCATTCATCAAAAGGGACATGTGTCGGTAGATCATCCAGTTTGGAAGTTCGACATTCATGAGAAGTGGAGCGTGATGATGTGAAAACTCCCAATGTCCCAAAGCCCAGAGTTCATCCAGACCGTTCCTCAAAATGGACATGTGTCGGCAGATCAGCCAGTTCAAAAGTTTGGTGTTCGGAAGGAACAAAGTTTTCTAAGCCGAAATATTCCAAAGCCCTGAAGTCCAGAGTTAATTCAAACCATTCATTAAGGGATACACGTGTCAACATATTGGCTATTTCAGGAATTCAGATTTCGATAAAATTGGAGTGTGCTAGTGTGGAAACTGCCGAAGCCCGAAGTTTCGAATCTAGGATAACATGGACACATGCGGTGTGTTCCATGTGTTAGTGAGTTTTGAGCCTGTGGAATATTGAAATGTTAGTTAGAACATGAAATGTGTCACCTACCTGATTGGGCCACGTTTTTGCTTCCATTATTTCACCACATGGCGATAGATCACGCAGTCTGAAGACTGGGCACTCCGGAGGAAAAATATATGATAGTTTGTGTTGGGTCAAGAACTCCCGAAGGCCTGAAGGTCGGAGTACATATCAACCATTGATCATAAAACACACGTGGTAGCAGATATCGTAGTCCTAAGACTTGGTACTCTGGGAGTTTTCAAGTCTCTACGATTGAAAAGTGTCGAAACTTGAAGTCGCGAAGGCACGCAGACCGTCAATCTAAGATCCCTTTAGAACCTTTCTCAACCATTTGATCAAGCAGTGGAAGGATGGCATAATCACTTCGACAAGAATCACTCCGGGGAGTTGAGTGACTCAAGTTTTAAAATGTCCCGGAGTAGTGAATTCACATGGTCCATTGATCTAAGACCCTCCAGGAGTTCTTGTGACCGTTGGGTCCAGCATAGGGACTAGATGTAAGTACTTCAGAGGATTTCCACTCCAGGGAAGTGAAGACTTGAGAATGGAAATACCCTGGAGAATCAAATTTATGAATTGGTGGAGCGTCATATGTCTCAACGCCTGATCAATTTGTACCTGTTGATCTCATTGAAGCCTCCAGATGAGGGCAGGACCGTCCATTTGGCAGGAGATTAAATATCGATCGTCTATTTTTTCTAGTGGAGTTATTGTTGGTTGTGGAGCCTGATTATCTTCCTGATGCAGAGGTTCTTTGCTTTCAGCCGTGTCTATACCCCATGAAGTATTTACACCCCAGAAGTATGTACACTCTTCCACGCGGGG
>JASDQU010507021.1:13403-30739 GCA_032191745.1 Picea mariana
AATAATCGACATATATATTGATTGTTATGATGTATATTTGACATTTATATTTGACTTAAAATGCATATTTGACATATATACCGATTTTGATATTATAGTTCATGTATATTATGCCTTTTCATATCATTTTATTATTGGTGTTGTCTCATTTATAAAATGTATTATGTGTATCTTAATGATTAATATTATCAATGGTATCTCTGTTTTTAAATAAAATTATTAATGGTTGTTTCACTCTTTTTCAAGGTGAACTGTTTATTGTTTAGGAATATACGATATTATTATTAAACATGTTTATAAACTTGATCAAATGATTCAATCAATGATTGCACGATTTGACTAATTTTTTAATTCAATTTTTTGATTAAATGATAATTTATTGTTAAATATGTTTACTAAAATTATTATTAATTTTGATAAAGTTAAAGTTATCATAGTTAAATCAAAGAAAATAATTATTCCTCTAATCTTGATGTCGATTTGCTTGATGTACTACCATAATAGGATGACTCATATACTATGTACCCCTTTTCCATCGACCTCTTGGATTTTTCCCTTTGTTGAATAAAGTGCTTCAAATTTTTCATGTATCTCTCCAAGAAGAACATCCAATGACATGAGACCACCTCAACTAATTCATCCTCATTAGCTAGGTGAATTAATAGATGTACTTACAATTCTATGAAAATTGCAAGAAACTCCTTCTAAAACATACAAACAATATCAACTGTCTCTCAACACCACCATGGAATGCTAGCCATGTGAATATCCTTTGATGTAATTCAACATACAAATGCCAAATAATTTAGTTATGGCACGTCATAGGTCTTGGGGGGAGTCATGGTTCAAAAAACCATAAATGAGCAAATGACAATGACACTACAAAATAAACATGTACATAATTAATTGGCATAAACAAGTGCATAACATATACTTACAATCTACATCGTTGAAAAAGAAGCATGTAATCAAGATGCATACCCTTATAAGGTTCATATGGTTGAATAATTTCAACCCAGACAAATTTTCTTCTATGGTAAAACAACACCATAGAGTCAACCCGTATAAAGAAGGTGTCTTCACACCCAATGTAACATCCTTTGCTAGATAAATATAATATTTCTTCAAAACCCATGGGACATCACCTTCTTTAAAAGACCAAGAGGGACCGAACTCTACTCTACTTTCTTTTCTTGGCCAATGTTTCTTTTTATTATTTGAAGAAATAAAATCTTTCCTAACACCCAATGTGTTATTTTTTTTCAAAGATATGTTCCTCCATAAATAAGATGAAACCTTTTTGAACATATGGATGGGATCTAGTAAGTGGGAAATCTTAAGATGTTTCCAATATGGAAGCTCATAAAATATAGATATCTTTTTCATACCAATAGGCATTTTCTCAACACATGTGTTGAAAAATTTAGGACCATTGAACATAGGTTCCCCATTTGAATCAAACTATTGTGCAATTTATTTCTAGTTGTTTGTGTCATATGCCCTAAGCTAGTTTGCTAGTGTCATTATTCCAGGTCTTTGGGTTATATTTTGTTTACCATTAAACCACTTATTACTCTTCAATAAGGGCGATCATTTGGGAGGAATACTCTCAAGTAGTTGTACACTAGCTTTCATAGGTAGTTGGACCACCTAGACTTTCTAGAATGTTCACAACATTTACATCCATGATACCCTTTTGTTACAAGGCCTACAATGCTATTGTATATGGAATATGCTAGAGCTAAAGAATATGGTTGCACTGAATTAAGTATGCCAAATAATGTTACAAATATAAATAAATCAATCAACATGCTTACTAGAGAAAATCCTAGTCTTGTATAATCAAGCATGGTGTATGGCATGTAGTGTAAAAACCGTCTTTGTTGGTATGGGTATTGATACATTGTATAATTATATCCCTTCTCATAATTTTTTCAATTCATTGATCAATGGTTGGAGGTAGACATCTATTCTCTTCACTTGTCTTCTACCAATATCTATAAGAGCCAACATAAGATGTTCATTCCTCACGAACAATCATGGGGGGATATTTTTTTTTATCATTACCACTAGACAAATATAATAGTTGGTGTTTCTAAGGGAATACATGTTAATTCTAGTCATGACTATGCTCAATTCAAGACTTTGTATTTCATCCTTGAATTTATCAGGGCATGTACTCTCTATATGCTTCATCTTTATTGAATCCACTGGGATCTGCATAACTCTTAGCTCACTTCTGTGTGAGGCATGTCACCCATGCAACACAACTAATTATTTGCAATGAAAGAGTCTTTGAATCCTTGGGATTATAAGCATGTGCATCAATATATTATGAGGAGTACCATGTGCCTTACCCCTATTTCTAATTTCTGGTACATGCCATGCCCACATTTTGGGCATATCTCTTTGTTTGCATATTTGTCTTTATATAAAATACACTCATTTAGACAAGTGTGATATGATATGTGCTCAACACTCAACCTTTTCGACATTTTCTTTGCCTCTTCGCAACTACCAGGGAGGACATTGTCACTTGGAAGTACCTTGTCTTTGAATAACCTACAACTAGTGGGCAATATAAATGTACATTGTTATTAAGCACACATAATTAATCCCTTTTCATTGTTGATTGTGTGACAAAAATCATTAAAATATAGGGGACTTAATGATTAGTTACCTTAATAGTGCTAAGAAACATGTGTTTGACATTCCATACATTACTTCCAAGTTGTACAATAACATTGTTGTTCCTAGTTGGCTAGACCTTGACCCATGCCCAAAAGGAGGGGTAGTGGGAACATATTTCAGGTTTTCAAAGAAGGCATTGGCAATGTGAGCATCATCCCCTAGCTCATATTGCTAGAATTCATTTTAGAACATTCCCTCCATGGAATGTGTATCCCATAAGAAATCATCCACACCAACATCCATATCATTGTCTTCATCCCCAAGATGTGAAGAATTAGTGTTACTGTAGACGTTTTGAATTGGTGACTTGGGACATAATGGGAATTGAATAGGTGGTTGATTCAACCATGCTTGGTATGCTTCCTCTTTGAGTTGTGCTTGTTTAACAACTTTTTCTTCGGTTGACATTGTAGTGGGGTGCAAAAGTAGATGTTGGACAATTTTCTCATCATTAGAATCCCAATTGCAAAAATATTGAACATTAAACTAATGATATTAGTAAACAAAATGCATTTAATATGTTTAAACATTAGAGCAAACATTTATTAGAAGCATGGAAATTGTTTTCCAACACACACACGACTAATCACTTTATAAAGCAAATTTTGAATTAAGCAATAAACTTACATTAATTCCATTGAAAATCCAAACATACAACTACTCTATGATTTTTTTCTTACAACCCAATGAGACGTTTAAAGGTAGTTCTAATGCATGTCACCAAGTTTGATGAGCAGTTGGTGGTTTATGAAACTTATTGTTTATTACCAAATCGTTATTAGTAGGAAAAATACATGTTACATGCACAAAAAAAAATTTGAATGCCTTCCTTTTCATAAAGAACTCTTTTCCATTGGAGTGTTCCTCAAATGAACAATTTGCACTAAACAACAAGAATCTACAATTGTTTATGAACCCTGCAATGTTTTCATGAGTGCATGGATGGCTATTTATATATAACGTGTTCTTCCTGTTAAAGTTTCTAGAAACATAATTGTTCATGCACATACTATACATGGAAATGTTATGTTTGTATTTAACAATATTCAAGTAATCAAATTGACTATAAAGAGGACCATAAAATGGCATAAGTGCTATTGATTACTTGGGAGGAACGAACACATGTGAAAAGATAAACAACCTAAGATTTGCAACATCTTTTAGATTGGCAATCATGTAATTACTACCACTATTTGTGAATTCAGTCCCAACATCGGGCACAAGTAGGGAAGACAACCAAGAGCCATACAAAACGTGGTTGTAATGAGTTTGGTATTTACTTTGCATATGGATAGGAAGAGAGAAGTCATTGTTACCCTCCAACAATTGAATCAACCTTGATGTGTACTTGGACAATTTTTCTCTCAGCTCATACAACTTCTTAGATATCATAGTAGAGTGTTTTGGGTAGTATTGATATGATACTTTGTGATCCAGGAGGATCTTCACATGGAAAATTCCTACTTTGGACACCATGGGAAAAATCATTAAAAACTTGATACCATGACCTGGCAAAGAATAATTAACACTCATGAATGAATTAATTAAATTGTAAAAATGATTAATACTTAAAATGAGTTTGAGAAACTCATGTATTAGTCATGCACATTGGAAAAATGATTAAGGATTGAAGTGAGTTTGATAATCTCTCATATTATTCATTTAATTGTAAAAAAATAAATTAGTTTTGAGAATCCAACTCACAAATTAGTTTGCTAATTTTAGGAGGAAATTGGTTTCCTGGTCTCAAGGAGGAAGTTAAGGGTCTCATGAGTTGGTTTGGACTCTTCCTTAATTTATTAGAAGTCGTTTCCTAGTCTCAAAGATGAATTTAAGGGTCTCATAAGTTGGTTGAGGTACTTTCTCATTTCTGTCCTTGAGTGGTTATTAGATCCTAAATTTATGGATCTTGTCTCTTTGAATTATGGAGTTAAGGAAACTATATAAACTCCTCGTGTAGTCTTTGGAAAGGAGAACCCCCTTTGGGGGAATCATCCTTTATGGATATGATGATAGAGTCTATTTGATGCCACATACTTGTGAGAGATCATCCTTTGTTAGAGGATATCATCTCTTTGTAGGAGAGACGTTGCCACATGATTGTGAGAGATCCACTATTGTGCTGTCAGAGGAGATCGTCTCTTTGTAGGAGAGACATGGCCAAATGCTTGTGAGAATATGACTCTTTGAATTGTGCATGAGAGCACCTCTTCGATACTGCCACATGTTGTGGGAATTCTACTACCACTTTTTGATGTAAGAATTCATCCCTTTGCGTTGTAAATGAGAGTATCCTTGAAGAAGAGAATGAAGCGGTTCATGGATTTTATGAACCCAAAGACGTAGTCAGAAGGTTTTGGTGAACTCCATTAACAACTCGATGATCTCTTGTCTCATGTTTTCTTATGCATGTTTTTATTTCCTCAATTATGATTATTAAATGCATTAAGTAATGGATCATGAGACTAACAACACATTCACCAAGTTAATATTCAATTTGGATGCAATCCTTCACAAGTACATGTTTTCACCTTTGATCCAATCAAGTTCAATAGATCCAAAATTGTAAATTTGACCTTTATTAAGTGGCATAGAACCAAAACAAGATTGGTATCAGTGTCACCCTGGTTTCAGATCAAGTGGTATCAAAGAAGGATTAATAGGGATTACAGGTGTTGAATACAAGATGGGAAAAGCATCAAAGATCTTGAAGAAATCAACCAATGCATCCAAGAAGAAAACGTGGAGCTTAGAAGGCCTATTAAGCTAGAAATGAGTAGCCTATTTGAGCAATTTAGCCATGGGGATCCAAAATACCTCAAAAATAAAAGTGCCCATAATTTGACGAAAATAAAACCAAGTTGAATAGTTTCGACAAGATCTTTCCAACAACGCAAATGACTTGTACAACGGAGTCCCGATGACAAAGTTATGGTCATTTGAAGTTTTCGAGAAACAGGGGAATCTTGTGAAGTATGTATAGTGTTGAAGTTAGAATGTTGAGTTGGCAGGGACAAGGTATGGATTTTGAGGTATGCATTTTTCATGTGGATTGAGGCTTGATAGTGGCATGAATCTCGAGGCATGTACAACCTGTGGGGCATGCATTTCTAGGTTTTCATAGGGCACTGATTTCGAGGTCTACAATCTGCATGCAGATTGAGGCCTGAGAATGGCACAAATATCGAGACATGTACGGCCTATGTGGCACACATTTCGAGGTCCACACATGGCACACATTTCAAGGTCCACAATTTGTACGCAGATTGAGGCCTGACAATGGCATGAATATTGAGATAAGTACGACCTATGTGGCATGCATTTCGAGGTCTACACATGACACACATTTCAAGGTCCTCACTTTGCACATGGATCGAGGCTTGAAAGTGGCATGAATATTGAGACAACTATACCCTGTGTGGCACACATTTCAAGGTCCACATAGGGCACATATTTAGAGGTCCATAGTTTGCATGTGGATTGAGGCTTGAGAGTGGCATGAATCCCGAGACAAGTATGGCTTATGTGGCATGCATTCAAGGTCCACAATTTGCACGTGGATCAAGGCATGAAAGTGGCACGAATATTGAGACATGTATAGACTATGTGGCACATAAATCGAAGCAGAGAGCTCAGGAGGGTCCAAAAGTCACAGTGACAGAATTGGATGAAATTATAGTCATTTTTGCATAATTTTTCACCATAATCCATTGGTGAATTCCATTTTGTGATATGAGTAGTAGATCTGAGGGATCGTGACAGAAGCCCAAGTTTTTCATTAATGATTTGGCATGCATTTCGAGGCAGGAGGGTCCAAAAGTCACAGTTACAAAATTTGACGAAAGTACAATTATTTTTTCACGATTTTTCACCACTAACCCACTAGTGCTCTCAGAATTTGGATCCAAGCAGTGAATTTTCAGGGCTCATGACTGAAGCCCACTTTTGTCATTAATGCATGGCATGTTTTTCGAGGAAAAGAGCCTAGGGGGGTCCAGAAGTGACAGTGACCGAATTTGATGAAAGTACAATTATTTTTGCACGATTTCTCACCGATAATTCAATAGCGTAGTTTGTTTTGTGATATGAGCAATGAAATTTCAGGGTTCATGGAAAAAGCCCACTTTTTTCATTAACGCATGGCACATTCGAGGCAGAGTTGCACCTTTCAGAACATGTCAAGTTTACAGTCAGAAGTTGCAGAATGATGAGACATACTTGCTGGTGCTGTGTATTCCAAGATTTGAGCAACACTTTGAGTGCCTTGACATGAAAGCCATTGTAAGTTTTATGCATTTATGGTTTTTTCCTCTTTTTGAAAATTGCAAGAGGTTGAATGTATGTTGTAGATTATGGTGATCTTTAAGTGATGCAACAGGGTAGGAAGATCTGAATTATTGCAGGAAATTCATTATTTGAGTCTTTCATGCAAACCGAGACAACACAGTAAGAGGCCATTTTGAAACTTCGACAAAAATTAGTCATGCTTATAGTCAAAAGTCTCAGAATTGCGAGACGAGTATGATGATGATGGCATTTTCCTTATTTGTTTTGTTGCACATGTTTGTAATGGGGGGATTAAAAACCATAGAGTTTCCCACTAGTGCACATTTGGGGGTATTCGCCTTAATGTTAGTGATGTAAAAGGTCTTAATTAGTCACTCTTGAAAGTGATGATGAGACTGAGAGACATTTTTTTCTATGCCTAAAACCTTATAAGCCTTATTGGAAACATTGCAATAGGTGTTAAAGCCACTATTGAGTGAGAGGCATTGTTTTTCCTAGGCTTGTTTGGAAACATTGTAATGGGTCTTGTAGCCATTGTTGAGTGAGAGGCATTGATTTTCCTAGGCCTGTTTTGGCAACATTGTAATGGGTCTTGTACACATTGTTGAGTGAGAGGTATTGTTTTTCCTAGTCCTATTTTGGAAACATTTGTAATGGATCTTGTAGCCATTTATGAGTGAGAGGCATTGTTTTTCCGAGGCATATTTTGTCAATATTTTAATGGGTCTTGTAGCCACTGTTGAGTGAGAGGCATTGTTTTTCCTAGGCCTGTTTTGGAAATCATTGTAAACTTGTCCATGGGGATTTTATAAACTCTTGGCAATTATGGTACTGCTTTGAAAAGTTGTAATCCATGTATTTACAATTACAAATTTGCATTGGTGCAAGTGTTGGCATTGACATCCTCATTGAAGTACAAAGGTGAAGGAGAATAAGGGTGCGTCCTTTCATAGACATTTTTTCTGCAGATCAATGAATCAACTACAAATTTGCATTGTGAAAAATTTGGCATCGACATCCTCGTTCCGAAGTATAAAGGTGACAAAAAGAAGGGTGTGACCTTTTAGAGACATTTGTTATGCAGATGAAGGAATCACATGTAGATTTTCATTAGTGTAAGTGTTGGCATCGACATCCTCATTCCAAAGTACAAAGGTGAAGGAGAAGAAGGATGCGACCTTTCAGAGACAATTATTATGCAGAGCAATGAGTGAGGAAGTGCATCGTGGAGTGTAAGACTCTTCCTAGAAGCTGGTTGCGGATATTCAAGTTACAGTTCCTCTCTATACTTTTGGAGGACCAAAAGTGATTTTTGTGGGGAGGTTTGATCCAGGAGGATCTCCACATGCAAAATTCCTACTTTGCACACCATGGGATAAATCATTAAAAAGTTTGATAATAGGTGGAAAAGAATAATTAATGCTCATGAATGAATTAATTAAATTGTAAAAATGATTAATGCTTAAAATGAGTATGAGAAAGTCATGTATTAGTCATGCACATTGGAAAAATGATTAAGGCTTGAAGTGAGTTTGAGAATCTCACATATTATTCATTTAATTGTAAAAAGGGAAATTAGTTTTGAGAATCCAACTCACAAAATAGTTTCCTAATCTTAAGAGGAAATTGGTTTTCTAGTCTCAAGGAGGAAGTTAAGGGTCTCATGAGTTGGTTTGGACTCTTCCTCACTTTATTACAAGTGGTTTCCTAGTTTCAAGGAGGAAGTTAAGGGTCTCATGAGTTGGTTGAGATGCTTTCTTATTTTTATCCTTGAGTGGTTATTAGATCCTAAATTTGTGGATCTTGTCTCTTTGAATTATGGAGTTAAGGAAACTATATAAACTCCTCATGTAATCTTTGGGAAGGAGAACACACTTTGGGGGAATCATCCTTTATGGATCCCTTTATGGAGTTGATGAGAGAGTCCATTTGATGCCACATACTTGTGAGAGATCAACGTTTGTCAGAGGAGATCGTCTCTTTGTAGGAGAGACATTGCCACATGATTGTGAGAGATCTAGCCTTGTATTGTCAGAGGAGACTGTCTCTTTGTAGGAGAGACATGGCCACATGCTTATGAGAATCTAGATATTTGCATTGTGGATGAGAGAACATCTTTGATACTTCCCCATGTGGGAATTCATCCATTTGCATTGTAAAGGAGAGTATCCTTGAAGAACAGAATGAAGCGGTTCATGAATTTTATTAGCCCAGAGACACAGCGAGAATGTTTTGGTGAATTCCGTTAACGACTCGATTATCTCTTGTCTCATGTTTTTATTTCTACAATTATGATTATTAAATGGATTATGAGACTAACAACACATTCACCAAGTTAAATTCAATTTGGATTCAAGCCTTCATACGTACATCTTTTCACCTTTGATGCAATCAAGTTCAATAGACCCTAAATTGTAAATTTGACCTTTTTTAAGTGGCATAAAACCAAAACAAGATTGGTATCAGTCTCACCTCACTTTCAAATCACTCTGGATCACTAGAACTCTTGATTGACTCAATATAAGTAGATGGGTTGGTTAATTTTGGATGAAACATAGTTGATTTGGATTTCTACTTTTAAAAAAAGAAGCATATTTGAGTGTTCCTACGTGTCTTTTCTATACACCTATTGGATCTTTAACCGTAGTGGGAAGTATTAGATTGCTAACTGTTGGTAGTTGGTCATCAATGCAAGGAGATAGTGTGACACCCCATGGGCTCACATTCAACCCTTTATATTTTTAATAACCATATATTATTGGGGTGTTATAAAATAGATTTAGTTCATGGTGAATTACCATTGGCTCGAGATGGTTGTCAGAAGATGGTATGTTACAGTTAGCAGGGTAAAGTGGCTTTCCATTTTCGCCTACTACCTGCTTACAATATCTTGTTTTAGATAAGATCTTGCAACCTCTTTGTATCAATGGAATAGATTACACATCGAAAATTAATCATGAATCAAGATCCTACAAAATTCAATGCACAATTATTCAAATGCATGTGAAAAGGTACATAAATTCAATCAGATAATGAAAATATAAATAGAATTTAGACTTATTGCAAATTGCAAGGGAGAATTTGATGAACTTGGAACGACAGGGAAAGGTGAATATGGAGAACCAACAATTTGATATTATCACTCCCCCCTTCATTTCAACCAAAACAACAATCAATACATGTCTACATTCTTAAAAGAAAGTGTCAGAAGCATGTAACATTTTAACTTCAAACAAACTTTTGCAGGCCTTTTTTAAGTAGACAATGTGAGTTTAAGTATCATTTATATAATTTCAAAAGTTACTTTTCCCACTCATGTGGTAGTTAAAGTATCATTTGTATAATTTAAAATGATACATTTCCCACTCATGTGGTATGCATATTTCAAATGATAATATACATATGTAACTTGATTAAACAATTATACTTTCCAAGTTTAATTTACCCATGTTCCGAAATAATTCTTTTGGAATGGATATTAAGAGGGACAATACTATAACAAAAGGAACAATGTTCCATCATGTGAACTTTAAATTATACTAATAATTGTGTATCCTATGGAGTGTAATGTGTTTGCATTCTTAAAATAAATTTTGGAATGCATATTACATTCTAACTTCAACCTAATTTTTGAAGGCCTTTTATAAGTATACAATGCAGATAATTTACATTAGTGCACTTGTGTGTATTTTTGTAATAGATGCATTGGTGTGCTTAATTTTGATGCACATAAAAAATAAACCTATGTTAAAACTTATGTAAAGGAAAACCTTTGTAAATCTTCGATTGTGAAGGTTTTCACTTCTATTGTCATTGTAAATTGTTGGACCAGTTCCTTTATGTCAATATAACGCACCATTGTGCTTAAGTTTGGAGGAATGAGGTGAACTAAAACAAGTTTAAACAACAAAAATAAATAAAAGCATGCATTTACCACCAATGCGCCGAAACATCAAGTTAAAAAAGAGTAGGTATTTCATTTTGTAAAAGTGAGTTAAAACAAAACAAAACCGGCCTAATCCCTATTCTATTGCTTTTTCAAAAGTTAGAGGGGAGACTTTTGTAAGAGATATTTACTAGGGAAGAGATTAAAGTCGGTAGTTTTTTGAAGAGCCAAAATTGTAAGCAATCACCGTGGCTAACATTAAAATCTACAGAGGAGAAATTTTGGGTATGTAACTTCAGTCTCTTCATCTCAAACTTTTCCTGAATTGATTAAAAAATTCTCAACATTTTTTTTAGTTTATTCATTTAAATATTTAGAATACATTTTCAACAAAATAGAGGGGTTTCAGATGCACTTAAATCATATCTTTCTTATTGCTTCCCTCTTGTTTCATGTTGTTGCAAATCCTAGCATTAAGGGTTTTGTCTCTCTACCCTTTCACAATGAGATTTGTTTTTTGGGGGATTTTGATATTTGTATTTGGGGATTTGGGTATCTTTTGGATTGGTATCACTCTTGGCATTGGATCACAAATCTATCCTTGTTAGATTAAAAAAAGAAAACAAAATAAAACAACGTTAAGGTTTGCAGTGGGTAACATTAAGTAAACATGCACCGATGTGTTTTTTAATGTATAGCGCACCACTTGACTATGTCTTATTTTAAAAAGAAGTTTCCATTTTTAGAGATATGTGTGATACAGTAGACACACACCAGTGTGTTATTTAGTGTATAGTGTATATCTTGGCTATGTCTTATTTAAAAAAAATATTTTTGTTTTTAATGATGCGCTCAATAGAAAGCACACACATAGATGCATATTACTGTATAGAAAACACCGCCTAACCTGGAAATAGTTTTAGGATGAAATTATTTACTTAGTTTGTAAAACATATTTCAGAGTTTGTATATTTCATTATGTGGGCATTTTATTGATATAAAATCAAGGAAAAAACCTTATAGCAAGGAGCATGAGGAAAGCACATCTCAAGAAGATAACATGGCAATTTATTTGAAATTTTATTATGAAAGTAATATATTTGAATTATCTGTAGGTTTAAAGGATGTGTTTTATGCAAATAAAAACAAATTGTTGTTCACATTTAAAAAGAAATAGAAACAATTATATTTGTATTATAAAAAAGTTGTAGCTGCATTGTACAACATATGAATGCATATAATGAAACCATTCAACAAAATTGTCTCAAGCACGTCGAAAACTTGGATCTGACATTTTAAGACTACATAACTTTCCTTCAAAATTTATTTTTGAAATATATTGCAAGTATACACTCACACAAAGACTCATACTAACAAACAAATTTTAAAAACATATAATATTACCATATGGGGCCAAGTTGTCCATAAGATTCTTCCTGTTGCATTTCATTGGTTATCAACTTTTTTTATATGTTCTCCATCTCCATGTACTCTAGTTGCTACTGGACAGTTTCATTGTCTTTGTCCCTTGTTGATCCAATGGACAACTTAGCCATTGATTGGGCCATGGAGTCAATGCTAACTAGTCTAGCAATTATTTATTTTAGAGTTGCACATTTGGCCTAAAGGTATGGAATTTGTTGTTTATGATGATGTAGGGTCTCCATCAACATAGTGACTTCGTTATCCCTATTGGTTTCTAAAATATGCATTATGTCCGAAAATATTGTGATTGAGGCTTTATTGCCAAAAATATGAGTCTTGTTACTTCTGAGCACTCACTGGATTTTAGAGGTCTCACACAATGGGAAAAGACCAACATACCTGTGGTCCATCAAAAAATCCCTACATAAATCCCAAGACAACCCTATTTTGTTCCAAGCTACACACATGTTAGAAAATCTAATATCACTATCTAGCAACCCAACTGAGCCAAAAAAAAAGTGTTGACCAATTATAGTGAATGGCACCACCTACATTGAGCCAATGCAATATATACCCCATGTTCTTGAAGAGCATGAGTTGTTGAGTCACAGAAGGTGACCATATAATCTCCAACCACCAAGCCATTGTAGTCCAAAAAAGCCATTGAAATTGTTCATGCCAGTTAGAAAATAGCACCAACTTTGAGATAAGGCATAAGTATCCCCACCGATTTGAGAAGGGAAAACTGGAGGGACACATAGAGTACTAATTAAACCAAAACCACTATCACCAAAATATCCCAAAAGGTCACTGATACCCCTCAATCCAGAGAGGCCATGCCAGCTTGATGCATGCCACTAATTCAAAATTAGAACCAAACTTTCAATTTCATCCAATCTGAAAACAAGATCCAACTAGGACCCGTATTTTGGATCCTGTAGAAGCAAGAGAAACTATGAAGCCTGAATTAGACTCAATTACAACAAAATAACTATCCTGAGAACCACAACAAACATTAATTCCTCACGCTTCACAACCATTTTCCCACTTGCATCAGGAATCACGAGATGAAGTGATTGAATTACTTGCACCTGCATTACAACACATGTGAATGGTCTGCTTTTCATGCACATCCTGACCTTATGCCTTAGTATATATCCACCCAAGTGAAGTTAAGTGCCAAGTGTGCAACATGATTTCAATAATATTAAACCTTGATGTCATAAATTTAGGGGACAAGAAAATATGTTTCCCCATTTTTAAACTTGAGATTACCATGGTCTAGCTTGGTTTTTTTATTGGACATTGAATAATCTTTCCAATTGTATGCCCCGAGGACATGGAAGAATTGTATGCCCCGAGGACATGGAAGAATTGTATGCCCCTAGGGCATTGAATAATATTTCCAATTGTATGCCTTATCTTGTATTTGAGGTTAAGAGGGTGGCATTGATATTTATGAGATCACAAATTCTCTCAAAACAAATTAAAGAATGAACATATTTTAATCAATTCATGAAATCATTAATATAAAATGAAGCAATGAGAAAACAAATAAAGGCTAACCTTGGTAACATAGCACCCTAAAAAAAGATTCTTAATTCCTTATCTCGAAGATCTGTAACCTCTCCATTGGAACCATTGAAGTTGTTAATGATATTGGAATTTTGGGATTCGAATTTGAAGTATATTTACTTTTAATAATTTTAATGGTTGAAGCTTGATCTAATTCAAATTTCCTAGTTTGATCAACCCATCTACTTTCACCCCGATTCCATGTCACTAAAAATTCCTAAGTTTGGATGAGATATAATGAGTTTTCCTAGTTGGTTTGCATTAGCTAATCTCGAAATAAGTAGATATCTAACTATTCTTCCTAACTACAAAGTTCAATGCTTCATCCATGATCTTCAAGAGGATTCTAGGGGGTAAATTAATCTCTTATATCATTATACATTGCATTATAAAATAATGAATAATCAATCTTGAACATGGATCTGCATTTCACAAATTCACATCTTTTTCTTATGTGGAGCACTCACGATACTCACTTTTACGATGAAAGGGATGGGTATGACCAAAAACATAACTTCTCCTCTCTGGCGTACTTACTAGTTTCCTTATAACTAATGCTTGTAACACGATGTAGTCATATGGGCTTATGGAATGCTATGTTAAAGGCGTGTGGGCTTAAAGAAGCAAATTGAGGGAAATGTTACTCTTCGCCAATCTCCTGTTAAAATGTGTGATAATGTTTCCTGTTCCATTTTTTAGATTGTAACCTACATCAATGTCATGATATCTGAGATAGGAATTTTGGTTGTGAAGGAATTCATGTGTATTGCTTATAAGTTTTATTTGAATATATCGAACTTATGCTAATGTCAAGTTTTATTTTACACAGGAAATGGGAAAGTCTTGAATTACAGGAGAATAAAGAAAGATGACACAAGGAGAAGATATTAAGCCTAGAAGCTTAACATATACCACGTTATTTACCTATAAGCTTATGTGAATAACAACTTGAAAAATGAAGAGAATCTAGAATCACTTACCTTTTTTTTGAAAAACCCGTTAACCTTTTGTCACATTATTATAAATATTGATGGGAGCCATCTCAAGACAATATCCAATCAGAATCACATGATGTATTCGTTGTGTAACCTTCCATAGACTCTGCAGGGAAATCTTTACAGGCTTCCCCAACCAGAATGGTAAGGCTTAACTCGATGTCTTCGCAGCCTCACAATCCAAAATTATGTAACATATACAAAAAAACACGCTACAGACCTTGAACTCGCGCTATTAATCCCTGAGACCAACTCCACAAAATATATTGGGTCCCTGCCTAGTTAGATACTATGCTATGAGGTAATTAAAGTATCCCGCAAGCCTGTTTTCTCACCCCGCAAATCTTTCCACAATGTCATTTCACAAATTCTTCTTTCACCAAGATCCAGGATAAAATATTTTCAAGACAAATGCCTTTAAGCGAGTACTTCATTCGTCAACCATGATCGAACTGCCAGGAAACAATTATAGAGGCAATAAAATAAGTTTACAGGAAATGTAATAGACTTGGATAAATGCAGGTCTAATCACGTTTCACGTAAAGGATTCGTGTAACAATTGTTTTGGCCTTTCAAAACTCAAAGAAATAACATGATAAAAAAAACCCTGATCACACCAGAGATGATTGGACAAAACAAAAATATTATAGAATACAACAACATATATGTTAATAATAGCTGAAAGATTGTTGATTAAGTAAAATAACACATGGTTTGATAGTAGAAGATTGTGTGAACACCTTAAAATTAATCAAAATATAATGAGAAAATTTGAATTTGTTTACCTTATTCCCTCCCTCTTGTCATTATATTATCTAAAAAATCTTGCTAGATGACTATAGAAATCCTACAGGAGATAAGAAGAGTTTCATTGAGCAAATAAAGAGTGATCAAATGTGAGTTTCTATGGCTGCAACACCCATGAAAGTAGATCCGTTCTCATGGTTATTTCCACCTGGAATCAACAATGCCAAATACAAGAGGGGCTTCACTTGTTTTCTCAAATAACAGAGTACTTGTTATGTAGTAGCACATGTTCTATTCAAAGATATGGTAATAATACACAATGTAACCTAAGATCCATCGATTTCAAAACAAATAACCAACTTGTGACTATACCACAGAGCTGAAGCAGAGGGGCAGAGGTCAACAACTATTTGTGTTCACAAAATATTAACGCAGAGGGGAATGATTGTATCTCCCTCTCAATTGGCTGAACTCCCAAAGAAAATGTAAGAGGCCATGAATCAATGAACATGTTTTCCTGTCTTTGGTTGTCATCTTGACTAAATTTTCAGGGACGATGCCCTTCATCACCAAAGATTTAGTTTCTCACCTTCCTGAGGAGGTCAACGTAGGAAGGAATTTTGTGTATATATTTTTCTCTGTTCCTTCTATAAAGGGAAAACCAATGTAAAAAGGATAGGAAAGGGGGATGGAGAACCAAAGTTGGGTATTATATTACTATTTATCATACTTGAAGGCAGATGATAAATCTCTTTGTTTTTGTTATCATATTTCTCAGATGGACTATTTCTTTGAAGGAAAATAATGATAAGAAAGTTCATGATTTGTTCATACAATGGTGTACGATTGTTTGTTATTTCCTACAAATGTTTTCAATTTTTTTCTACTGTCAATTATCATTTGTAGGAGATAATTATGAATGGGTTATGAGTTCAGTTACAAGAGCATACTTGTGGTCATCTATATGCAAATGCATATGTTAATATGATTTAATTTTGTAAAATAAGAACTATTTCTATTTTGCAATTGAATTGTATGCTTGTAATTAATTACCTTATCGTTAGAATATGATTGCAGGTGCACATTACTATAGGGTTGCATCAACATATTATAATAGATTTTGATTTAGGACTTAGTCTAATTAGGATGAACTAGCCTCCCTTCGGAAAATAATTCATACAATTAGCGACAACATGGCAATTTATTTGAAATTGCCATGTTGTCGCTAATTTAGTTTCTCACCTTCCTGAGGAGGTCAACGTAGGAAGGAATTTTGTGTAAATATTTTTCTCTGTTTCTTCTATAAAGGGAAAACCGTTTCTTCTATAAAGGGAAAACCAGAAATGTAAAAAGGATAGGAAAGGGGGGGATGGAGAACCAAAGTTGGGTATTATATAACTATTTATCATACTTGAAGGTAGATGATAAATCTCTTTGCTTTTTATCATATTTCCAAGATGGACTATTTCTTTGAAGGAAAGTAATGACAAGAAAGTTCATGATTTGTTCATACAATGGTGTACTATTGTTTCTATTTCCTACAAATGTTTTCAATTTTTTACTACTGTCAATTGTCATTTGTAGGAGATAATTACGAATGGGTTATGAGCTCAGTTACAAGAGCATACTTGTGGTCATCTATATGCAAATGCATATGTTAATATGATTTAATTTTGTAAAATAAGAATTATTTCTATTTTGCAATTGAATTGTATGCTTGGAATTGATTC
>JASDQU010507022.1:0-27916 GCA_032191745.1 Picea mariana
AGAAATCATGTATTACTGTATATCTGTGTTTATGGTTGCATCTCTGATACATTTTTGTTATATTATTGAATATCTGCAATATCTCTGTGCATTTCTTTATTATATCTCCGCTCTCATTTCGTGCCGAAAATAATCCTGATCAGGGTGCTCTGCTCCTTGGTATTCTGCTTGAGTTATCTCTTTCTATACACAATAGATTTATATATCAAGTTGTTGTTTAGTTCATGCATTTTCATTTTTATTATATTGAAAATACAAAAATATTAGGCATTTTGCATTGCTTGGCATTTTGGTCTTTTGAGTCTTTGTCATTAGCTTAGTGCATGTAATGAAAGATTTCATTTTTACTTCAGAATTGTAGAGTTGAAATTGAAAATTGCATTTGTTTTTAGAAGCATATCATTCATTGAAAATTGAAGTTAGGACTTTGCATTCTATTCATATTTACTTTACTTGTTGAGTCATAACATCATGAGTTTCACTACCATACATTTTTGAGTAAGCACGACCATTAAAATTAACGCTATAATTTAAAATTGATTAGTCACGATTTTATTTTCTAGGGTGCACAAACTATCTTAGGATTTAGTGCCTTGGAATAGGATTTTGTGAGTAAACTTCTCCAAGGCAATTAAATCAGCATATGTGTCTGACAAAGGGAGTGGAGAAATCCATTGTATAATCGATAATATCAGGAGGCTCCGCTTACATCGGAGTTAATCACGAGGTTGCGCGAGGTTGGTTGAAGGGATATCCCCATGATACCTTCTTAGCATCAGAGATATTTTCTGGGATCTATTCCTATCTGGGGATCTTGCTAGTGACTTTACCTTCATGAGAGGCATTACTTTCAAGGTTTTGGGCTTTTCTACCCTGCCCATACAATGGACCTGAGTTACAACTTCTCGCCTATGCATTGGTTATACATTGGTTGCTTGATTGCTTGACTTAGGTGCCACATAGATTACTTGCAAGGGTTATTCTGCAAATACCCTGGGTCAGATAAGGGTCGGACAACACACAACCTTTATGGGGGATTACCTCTATGGGGGGATCTAATTGATTGGTTGTTAAGCCCACGAGGGCCCTTATAACTGATTCTGATACCTCTGATATTTAGTAGGGAGTCTTAGGCCCCTCTTGGGCGAGACATACCTTATTTAGGGAGGGAGGCCACTTTCAACAACTTTACCCCGTTTGTGTGCATATTAGTCGTTTGATTTTTGGTGTGCTCTTTTATTACTAGCCAACATTAGGATTTATTTTTTGTATTTAGAGTCTTAAGTCACCGTGGAGTCGTACCAGCATCCCCTCCAGTCTCGTCGCTTGTTACAGTTACCACCAGATTTCGATTCTTTGCCTTCTAAAAGAAGTAGATTTATTAGACGTGGTACACACACCTCCACTTTTCAGACTTGTGATTCTACAAGGATGAGTAATGAACTGAGTCATCAGAACACTGGGAGCTCTTTGACTCCCACACCTACTATAGTTAATGGCACCCCTTCAACTCCTACAACCACAATGGTTGTAGTGCCGAAGGCACCTATTATTACTATGGCTCAGCCTATAGTGAATGCTCAATCTCTCGCCTTGATCCCATTTGGGTCTCTTGGTCACTCACCGGGATATAATATTCAGTCCATACCTATGGCCTCTAGTCCTTTTTCCTACGGTATGCCGAATTTTACTTCGCAGTTTTCGAATGCCATCCCATCTGCTGGCCCTAATGATAGCATTGGACTTGGGGGCACTACACCTACTTATAATCCTTTTTCATTTGGTGGTTCTCAGATCCCTCAAATGACTCCCAATGTGGGAGGTATCCCTTGTTTTAACCCAGGGTCTAATCCTCTTACTTTTGGGTAGAGAAATCAACTTGGCAGACAAGCTTTTGCTCATGTTTCGTCCTATACCCTCACCTCCTTAGTGTTGATTCCTACCAACACGTTTGGCATGACAAATCCACCTCTATCCTCCAGATTCACACCCAGAGGAGGTCAATTTCACGCTTTGGGAAACCCCCAACCCAGATCCAATCCGACTAGGGGAAAGTTTTATAACCACCTTCAGAATATTCCTACTGGAATGATGCCCAACCAACCTTTTATGAATCAACATGGAGGAGGGTCTTACAATCCTGGTCAAGGCCATGGTATTTACCAGAACCCTGGCTGGACTGCAGTTCCTCAAAAACAATATTTCCAGGGAGCTTGGGGCCAGATTTCGCAACCTCGTCTCCCTTTTCTGGCCACACTTAATCTGACATATTTTTCTAATTTGATGAATGACCTTGTGAGTCATGATCCTACATGGACCCCCATCCCCACCAAGTTTCCTTCAGACATTTCAAAGTTTGAAGGTAAGAATGGAAAGGATCGCAGTGATCACGTCACCACTTTTCACCTATGGTGCTCTTCGAATTCCCTTAATGATGATTCTATTCGGTTAAGATTGTTTCAATGCACCCTCATTGGGGTTGCTGCAAAATGGTATATCAAGCTACCTAGGGGGGCATATGGGACCTTTAGCCAGATGGTGTTGGTCTTCCTTAACCACTTCCAATTGTCGATTCATTATGATGTTGGCCTAGAACTTCTATCGACTTTACTCTAGGACACTACCACTCATATCTCAGATCATATCCAGGAGTGGCGTAGACGGAAGAGGTTGATTAAGACCTCCATACCCCCGACATTTATTTTAGAATGGTTCCTCAAGTCTTTGCATCCTCCTATCTCGAAGGATGTTTCTACATCTAGGGTTACTACTGAGGAAGAAGCAATCTTTAAAGACCAGCAGTTAGACCTTATATACGCTCAGTCTGGGATGTTATACCACATTCTTCCAGACGCACCGCGGTCAAACTATGACCCTAGAAAAAATCCCTAACCTCATGCCAATGGCATCGTAGGCTCCTCTAATGTAAAATTTGTAGACTCAGTGACAAGCCATTTGAACGAGTTGTCTCTAAACCAGTCTGCAAGAGGGCCATCTTCGTCTATGTCTTCCAACCCCACTCATTTGGCGGATGTACATTATGTTCAATCGTCAGCCGACCCAAATGGTAACCAATAACCAGGTGGGAATAAGAAGTAAGGTCGTAATAATAATTGTAAGGGTGGGAAAAATGGTAATAAACCCAAGGACAGTGGTAATAATGAGAAGACGAATAATAATGTTGGAGAGGGAAAGAAAGAAAGGTGTAAGGTGAAATTTCCATGTAAGATTTGTACTGACGATCACCTTACTCATTTATGCCCCAAACTTGCGGAAGCTGCAAGGATATTATCTCTACCGCTTGTTGTGCTGACAAATCCTTTTCCACATAACCAACACATGGCCTTGAGCTCCTCAAATGCCGAAAATGTGGCCGGTGGGAGTCAAAACCCGCCATTGCAAGACGATGACTATTTGTGTATCAATATGGTCGATGCGAAAGTTAATGTAGCCACTCGATATCGAGATTATAGTTCTTCACATACTATACCTGGTCTAGAATCTCCTCCTCCTCCTCTAGAGACGACTTTATATATTGAAAAACCAGAGCCACCGCCTCGTATTCCGAAAGGATTACTTAAGCGCTCTACCCACAATCCAAATGCTAGAGCCACCCAAAACTACTCTATTGTTGAGGACCTAGGCCAAACCCCTTGTGCGATGTTGGCTTTGGAGGTACTCCAAACGTGTCCTTCACAAAGAAATTCCTTACTATCTGTGTTAGGAGTTCAAGAACCCAGTGGCTCAAAAGTTATCAAGTTTGAAATCACATATGTGAAGCCTCACTTTCCTTACCATGTGGCTTTCCAAATCCACGTGGGGTACTCAAAGTATACCATCAAACATGTGGTTGTTGATGAAGGCGTTGCTACATGTGTGATGTCCCTGATCTGTTGGAAAGCTCACGGTTCTCCAACTCTTTCTAATTCATCGAACATGTTGACTTCTTTTGACGATCATTCCTTCCGGCCTCACGGTATTCTTCCTGCCTTTCTAGTCCAGTTGGGTGGGAAGACGATAGAGGTGGAGGTTGAGGTAGTTGATGAGCCTCTTGATTATAACTTGTTACTAGGACGCAATTGGACCTATGCTATGTTCGTCATCATATCGTCCGTCTTCCGTACCCTTTTCTTTCCTCATGATGGGAAGATTGTGACGATCGACCAATTATCTTAGTCACATGCTAGTCCCAATGCATCTGTTGGACCATCGATCCCTGTGATCGAAAATTCTCAGCCGACAACTGAGAAGGTTAGTGTCATAATGTGTTCTTCCCTTATGGGCACTTTTGAATTCATGGCACTGATTCACCACGTTCATGCCATGTCTAGTAGGCCAGTTTCGATGGATAAGTCCATCTTTTTCCGCACTTCCTATTTTAACAATCCGTGGACCCTACCTTCCTCGACTTCGTCTTGTGAGGGTCAGTCACATGTTGGAATGGCCATGCCACTATCGACAACATATATTGTGTATCAAGTTGTTCTTGACTCTTCCGACGATCTCGATCCTATTACCTCACCGACGGACGAGGAGGATCCCGTTCTTAAGCCTATGTGGGCCACTTCATTGTCTTGTTCACATGATTGTCTCGATGATACTTTTCCCTCAGACAAAGCTATCATCGAAGCCATGAATGGTTCCGACAAACCTTGGGATGATATGCATCATCTCTCTTATTTTCTCCCAGAGCTTAAAAGAATCGAACAAGGTGACTTTCGATCTACTTTGAGTGGGATAGTCGGTCACGCAGTAGTTCCACTTGATACGCACGACATTTATGCCGAAGGAAATATTGCAAGTATTTCTCCTGTCGTCATGATCAATATCTCTCGTACCCCTGGAAAGATTGAAAACGTATATACCGGTGCGGATTGTTTGCCAGAAGAAATCCTGATCTAAACCGAACTCTTCAAGGAATTCCAAGATGTATTTTCTTGTTCATATGAAGAGATGCTAGGAATCGACCCTCATATTGTCGAGCATAATATTAGAACTTACTCGGATGATAAACTTGTTTGACAACGCCTTAGAGTTGTCAATCCCTGGAAGGCCCCTAATATAAATGCAGAGGTGGAGAAGCTACTTAATGCTAGCTTCATCTACCTGGTTCCCTTAACTGAATGTGTATCCAACTCCATTCCCGTGAATAAGAAGCAAGGAACCATCCGGGTATGCATGGAATTTCGTGACCTAAACAAGGCCTATCCTAAAGATAACTTCCCTACACCTTTCATCGATCAGATTCTCGACGAGTGTGCAGGAAGCGAAGCATTTTCTTTTATGGACGGATTTTTAGGGTATAACCAAATTCAAATTAAACTTGAGGATCAATACAAGATGGAATTTATTTGTCCTTGGGGTAATTTCGCATACCGGAAAATGCTTTTCGGCATTAAAAATGCCGTAGAAACCTTCCAACGTGCTATGACCTTCGCATTCCATGATCTTAAGCATATATTTGAAGATTACCTTGATGATCTTGTTGCTCTCTCTCGCAAGAGAGTGGATCATTCTACTCACCTTCAGATAGTTTTTGAAAGATGTCGTTACTATAGAATCCGGTTGAACCCTCATAAGTGCATATTTTGCGTTAGGTCTAGTCTTATTTTGAGATTTATAGTTTTTGAGAAAAGGATCATGGTAGATATGTTAAAGGTTGAGGAAATACTTTGATTGCCTCCCTCGTGCACCATTAGACAAATTCAATGTTTACAGGGGAAAGCTAACTTTTTAGGTCGGTTTATAGTAAACTATTCCAATATCACTAAGGTTTTCATGCGTCTTTTGAATAAGGACACCCCTTTTATCTGGGATGAGAGAGACCATGAGTCTTTCGATGCTTTGAAGAAATCCTTGCTATCGACGCCTCTGCTGAAGTCTCCCGACTACAGTAGGGATTATTTTCTTTATATCGCCGCATTAGAGGAGACGATTGGTATGGTTTTGGTTTAGGAGGATGATGAACTCCACGAGCATGTCATCCACTATCTTAGTCGAAACCTAGTCATTCCTGAGCTTAATTACTCTCATGTTGAAAAGAGAGATTTGGCTATCATTCACGTAGTCCAACGTTTATGTAACTATATATTTATTTGCAAGGCTACTGTGGTTTCCAATGTCAATCCATTTCAGCACATCCTTACCAGGCGTATTATAGAGGGAAAATATAATAAATGGATTGTCATTTTACAAGAATTCAATCTCGATTTCACTTCTGCGAAATCCAATAAATAACTAGTCTTCGCCGAGTTAATATCTGACTTTCCATGATTAGATGAGGATTTTATCCATGTTGATTTGTTTGCGAATGAACAAATTTTCCTTGTATCGTCGTTTGACCCCTGGTATGGAGACATCGTTCTCTATCTTCAAACTTTGAAGTTCCCTCAGCATATCTCGTGAGATGATTGACGGTGTATACGATACCAAGCTAAGAATTATACTATCACCGGTGACACTTTGTATCGCAGAGGAATAGACAATATCCTACGTCGTTGTTTAACTCATGGAGAAGCCGAGTCAATCCTAAACAATTTCCACAGTGGGGCTTGTGGTGGTCATCTATCCAGGCTTGCGACAACCCAAAAAATGTTGCGAGCCAGTTATTTCTGGCCTTCTATATATAAATATTGTGTTGAAGTGGTTAAGAAGTGTCACCCCTTCCAGGTTTTCACTCGAAAAATGAACTCGCATCCAACCCCTCTTCACCTAGTCATTACCATCTGTCCCTTCACCAAGTGGGGGGTGGACTTCATGGATTGCAACCCAACCTCGGCTAGGGGGAATCAACACATTATCGTGGTCATCGAATACTTTACTAAGTGGGCCGAGGCCATGCCTATAGTTAAATCTGATGGGAAGACTGCAACCTTCTTCATGTTCAATCAAATTATCACCTGGTTCAGTATCTCGAGTGAGATTGTCACTGATCATGGCAGTGACTTTCAGAACAAAATGATGGAAGAGCTAGCATCTAAGATGGGGTTTAAACACGATCATTCTTATCCTTATTATTCCCAAGAAAATGGACAAGTAGAGGCCTTCAAGAAGTCTCTCAAGACTATTTTGCAGAAAACTGTCAGCGAGAGTAAATATGATTGGCACATTATGTTATATCCCACACTTTGGGCATACTGAACCTTAGTTAAGACTGCTACCATATTTTCCCCTTTCCATTTAGTACACGGTGTGGAGTCGATATTACCTATTGAATGTGAAATATCTTCTCTTAAGTTGGTAGTCACGCTTGTGCCTGACACTTCCAATCTTGAGCGATGCCTTGTACACCTAGAGAGTCTTGATGAGTAGCGTCGAGATGCCTCTATAGCTATCGAGGTGAACAAAAGATGTGTCAAAGTCCAATATGATAATTATGTCTATCCTCGGTCATACGCTGAGGGTGACTTGGTCCTCTTATACGATAAATCCAAATAACCACTGGGGGCAGGCAAGTTTAAACCCATGTGGCACGGTCCTTATATCGTGCGACGTGTATTAGAAAAAGGAGCCTATGAGTTAGAAGATTATGAAGGGAATATGTTGGCCAAGCCCAGGAATGGGCTCTACTTAAAAAGATATTACACTTGAGCCCCAAACTTGGGCGGAATTCTTTGTATACTAATGTAATTTAGTGTATATATCTTTTCCCTTTTCTTTTTTTTTCAGCTTGCTTATCGAGTTTTCCCTTTGTTGAAAGATGTCAACAGAGTCTTTGGTCTACTTAGGTTTTGCAGATGGAGGCATTCGTCATACAGGAAACTTGGCTTCCGTGACTTGGGTTGTTTATTCACCCGAGGGTCTACTGGTGTCTTCAGGTGGCGTATGCCTAGGGCCATCCACGAAAAATGTGGCCAAATATAGCACCATTATAGAACTTTTGTGTGATGTTATATCACATGGTATTCACTCTTTAGAGGTTCACCTAGATTCTTAGTTAGTAGTATGTCAGTTGAACGGAAATTACTGCGTGTGTTATCCTACTTTACTTTGACGATTCCTACGAGTACGTCTTTTAGAACGACAATCTGATTTTATTACTTATTATCATATTCCTAGGAGTTCTAATCATGTATATGATGCTTATGCTAATTTCATTTTAGATTGGAATTTGTCACATAACTAAAACAAAGAAAACCATCTCATCAATGTACACATTGTAATATAAGTAAAGCCTAAGATCCTTGTCTTATATATATTTCAAGAAATATGGTGTTTATAGTACAAAATTGGGGCTAACACCCTCAATACACATGTACAACTAATAGTACAATATCCACGACATCTACTCCACGAAATCTACTCCTATGGCACCAGATGTGTGTCATGATAACAAACTATGGAGTTTTTGAGACACCGAAAGAGTCGCACCCAAGCTCTCGGCACACCAACCACTTGTTGTTGCATGGCTTCCGACAGATCCTCTACCTGAACCATCGGAATCATTTGAGTCAAATGAGATAGGTTTCCCTGTATGTTTTGAAGGACTCTCTCAGCTTCTCCTCCCACCACCTCATCTCCTCGGTGCCTCCAACGATGTCAAGGAAGCCCGTCTGGCTGTCACGGACCCACATCTGCATCACACAAATGTATAGTTAAGCACTTAAACATCATCCAAAAATATTTTTGTTTTACTATACAAAAATACAAAAACAAAATGAAATATTTAAAAACATTTGACATACCTATGTCCCTATAGGTGGTCCTTGGTGGGAGTAGCATGTCAGGGTCCCCTCTGAAGTTAATCCCTGCATAGGGGTAGTCATCCAGATCAATGACCTGCTGCCTCCACCAGTAGAAGAAATCCTCGTTGTAGGGTGTGGGCACCCTACCTCCCCCTTGTCGTCTCATTACCTCGATCCATCGTGCCATGGATGGATCGTGAGGTCCTCTCGAAAGAATCTCAACTCTAGGTCCCAAACCTAGAACCCACTTGAAGAAAAAGCTTCATAAGATATAGGCAAACCCGAAGTTCCTCTTGCTACCCTGTTTGCACTCTTTCAACTGGCTCTTCATATTAGCCAGTAGTGAGGTACACCAATCATATACAATGGGTCTCAGGAATTCCATGACACAGAACATGAGTGACCTTGATGCCTAATGCAGCGAAGTTGATCCTGTGATCCTGGTAAATACGAGGACAACAATCTTGAGGCTGAGATTGTTTATCGCTCGGATAGGGAGTTGAATCCTAACCTTAGGATTCCCTGCTACAAAGTGAGCATCTATGTACTCCTCTAATTTCATTTCACTCCCCACTCTCCATGATTTGAGGTTTACGACCTCACCTTGGCGTGATAATCCAGTAAAAAAGTAGATATTGTCTACTTCAATCCTCAATTGTTGCCCATCGAGGTTGAAGCCCTCACTGTCAGGATCCTAGTAATCCACAAGCATCTCAAGCAACCTCACCTGGGCCCTCATCCATTTGAGTGACCAAAATTTGTATAAGCCACATCTTTTCAAGACCATTTGGGCCCCCAAATCTCTATCCACAGTAGCATCGACCTCCTCGTGCTCTGTTTCCCTCCATTCTAGCACCATCTTGCCAGATAAAAGCTAAGTTTTGAGATAACAACCATAGAAATCATGGATTACGTACTTGTACGTGGGATGCTTTGTTTAAATTCGCATATAGGTTTGAGTATACACATCCTATATTTTACACATGCGCGTATAACCTCACGTATACGTGACCTGATGAACGATAGCCCGCATACACCGAATGACTCAATTTGCGCCCTGATTTACTCAAAATTTGCAACATAATTTTAAAATTTAATCCACTCGAAAGGAAGAGGAGGGGAAGAGGAATTACCTGGTCCAGACGGTTTCTGATTTCATTGCATGACGTTCCAAAAATCACCAGTTGAATATCGGAGGTAATTTGGTCCAATTTTCACTACTTGGGTAAAAAAGTCAAAATGACATAGTAATTTTTTATTTTGTTACTATTTATAATACTTTTACCCACTTTCTATAGTTTTGAGTCATTTGATCACCTAATGGACTAATACAACAGTGGATTGAGTTAGTTTTTGTACTTTTCACCAGGGATTCTTGCAGATTTCAATGCTATGTTGATTGTTCGTGACCGCAGGCAAGTATTTTCATTACCCAACATATAGGATAGGTATCCATTCCACCATGCACTTTTTCATTGTCCTACAACTGTCACTTTTATGCCTCAGGTATGAACCCATTTTTTGCGACACAGAACCTTCCATCTGCTATAAGACGTGTTGTTATCAAGTGGTAGAGACTTACCAGACATGGGTGCCCTAGTTAGATCCTCTGCTTCATTTGGTGCCCATGTCGAGATTTTTTCCATAGGACCGGGAGTTAGCTAATACATGACTTTATGCTGAGCCTCATTTCTCATTCATAAGCATGTTTCCTTATACCTAGAGGAATCCCAACCGAGTTTAATTTAAGATCTTTTCCAACTCATCTTCAAAAAGCGAAAAGGTTGCCGAGTGAACTTGTCTCTTTCACACTCGTAAATTGGATTTGAAAGGAAATCTATTTGGCACAAGTTTATCCCTTTTTCACACCAAGTAGACTAAATGTCATAAAAAGGACATTTTTTGGCATTAAGTTGTGATTGCATCTCATGTCCTTGTAGTATTGAGCCTATAGCCAGTTCTTGCTTTGCGTTATAAACTGTTTGCCTCAACAGTGTTGCATCCTTAACCAAGCAAAGCATTGTTTATATCATTCGCAATTTGAAACCCTATACCGAGGAGGGAGCTCTCTGAGGTGTGAGCTATGAGTTCCTCTCTCTTGTTCCCTTGCCAGCTGGGAAGGCCAGAGCGAGGGATGATGTCGAGCACGAGGATGATATTCCAGTTCAGTCCCCGATGAGCAACCTAACTAAGATATCCTACTCTTCCCTTGCTTGAGCTATGAGCTCTCTGAGCCAATGCTCTTACTTATTTGTTCTCATTGAGCAGTCTCCCTTTCTATAAGTTTCCCTACCGCTTGTTCGCCGAAGCCTTGTTAGCAATGCTAGTGACTTTCTATTTCTCTGAGCTACGAGTTCCTACTCCTATGCTTGTGCACCCAGAATGTCTTAGTAAGCGTCCTTAGCAGCTCTTGGTAGCTGGATGAGCCAATGCTTGCTCTTAGGGATTCTCCCAAGTGTCCATCTCCCACATGCCTCTCCTTGCATTGAGCATAGGTATGTTACATTGCTGGAACTAGTTTTGCTTACTTGCGACACTTGTTTCCTCCTCTATATCATAACATTCATTTGTCTATGAAAAAACAAAAAAAGACGGGTGGGAAGGGTGTATTATCTTATATTTCCAACAGTCGTGTTGCCTTTGAACAAAGCACAAAGTTATTGAGTCCATTTGCCATCATAATTTTGGGTTTAGCATGGCCTTAGGAGGCCAAGCTTGTTATAGATAGTCTTCTCTACTGACTGGTTACTCTTCTAGTCCCTATGGATAATTTCATTGATGCCTCTTGCATCTCACACTTTCATCATTGATTCTATTGTCCCAGATTCTTCCATATGTCTTGTGCTCTTGTTCAAAGGAATTCTATCAACATGTGTCGACCATCTCTCAGAAATATTGACTTTGCATGTCATCCATACCCTCAGTTTTTCTTAGAATCACATGATATTGTAGTCTTATCATGCACCCTAGTCCTACTTTCATCATTGGTAGGTAACCTTGAACCCAACATTCGAAATTTCATCATTGGTCATTGACTGGGTGGTTTCCCTTGTGTTCGACAGCAAGACATCTATTCGCACATTAGTATTTGTGCAGTGTCTTGGATTACATTAGGCTTATTGGTGGTTTCCTCACATTTGTCAACATTTTTCCTCATTGGTTGCTATGCATAGGGTCTTTTTCATGTATCGCTTGCACTTGGCACATGCGAAAGACGCACAGGTTCGTTGGTTCATGAACATGGTCTTTGTCCAATTCCTCCAAATCATGAATCTCCTACTTTGTGCCTCGTGTTGAATGATGAGAGATGCCTTAATGCTCTCCTTTAAACGGGTTTCCTTCCATCGACTTCAGCTAATTTATTATGGAAACGAGGCCTAGAGTCTTATGAGTACCTTGAGGCTTGCAGTCATTAGTGGCAGGTTCTCTCACCATTGACAGTTGGGAATACATCAATGTCTCCTGATCGATGGATTCTTTAGGTGTCCGAAACTGACTCCTTTATTCACACTTGTAAGAATGTACTCGGTGCCTTGATACCTACTTTCATTATCGGTGGGCTATCTCGCATTTTTTAACTGTATACCTCAATGACCGATAATAAAACGATGTCTCGTTGTGTTCGACCTCAAATCCTTTATTCACATGATGTAGACTTGCACCCTTGGCGGATTGTGTAGAAGACTTGAAGACACCAATATGTGGCCGCAACTTTCCTGAGTTGTTGCTTCCTTTTCATCGGACCAGTACCTACACGACTTCAATGATCATGGGAGATAAAATTGTACTTTATTGTATAGATATATCTTTAGATTGATTTGAGACTGGCTCTACTGGGCCTTGTTCATGGATATTACAACCTTTGGCATGTAACCGCATTTGTATTTTCCTATTCATGGCCACATACACTTGTTTGGTATATTTTCACATGGATCTGCAGCGTAATTCAATTGGTATCTATGTATGCAAAGTTAGTGCATAATGTAATGAGAAACTAGTTATTCTAACTGGGTCCCCATCACTCCACTTTTGGGTTGTTTATAATGTATTTTGGCCATTACAGATACTCCTCTAACCTCACACATTAGGGGGCATATTTTATAGCAAGATTTGCCTCACTCTATGCATATTGCACAAAAGGCCTTTTTCCATTTCCCTATGCAGACTTGTCATCCCCTTTTTGCAAGTTCCAGAGAAAAAATACATTTTTTTCCACATGTACGCACCTTGCCTACTATACAACATGCGTATACGCAGGCGGCTCCACTACAACCCACGTACGTTGGGATTTGTGCCATAAAATCAAAAATGGAGTCAGGTTTCCATGTCACAATAGGATATCTATGATCCTTGGCTTTCCATATACTGGAAACATTCCAACTTGGCCCTTCAGTTCCATTTTGAAGGCTATAAATGGGCCAATTCCGAGCTATGGAAAGAGGAGAAAGAATTCAACTTTGAGAGCAAAGTTACTTTGGAGAAATTATTTACTTCATATTGAGTCTGCATCCCTTTGTCCTTTAAGTCTGAAAACAATGTTCAGCCCCCAAGCTCTTTCCTTATTGATTGAGAACCTCATTGTCTCTCTTCTATGAGCTTGCCTTTGGTGGAGGCCTAGCTAGAAGGAACTTAGTTTCTTGGTTCCGAACCGTGCTGACACAAAAGCTGTAACTTTCTTACTTTTGTTGATCATATATTAATAGAAATACTCTTTTCCCATCCAATTGATATCTTGCAAATATTTAAATTATTATCCATGGGCGTATTTGTTATGTATATTAATGGATTATGTTATCTAATGTGATAACCTTTTATATTATCACCATATGCTTTCTTTGCTTGGTTGTTGAGAACTAGTTGCAGGTATATAGCTTTGGGTCAAAGTGCTTAATCATGGACTTCATCGAACATCTGGACGAGGTAGGCCCTTTATCTTATCTCGCTAGCATATTGGTTTATATAGCATGTTTTGGGATAGAGTTGGTTTCTGCAGTCATTCCGTCTGTTGTGGGTTACCCTAGCCATAGAGAGTTTTTCCCTCGTAACATGGAAATTATTTCCCAAAGTCGAGTAGGTATATCTAAGGGATGGTATATACCTTGCTTCCTATTATTGGGCTTGTTTCTACAAAAAATCATGCATCCTCTAATATATCGAGCTATATCTTCTTACATTCTAGGATAGTACACATACCTTTGTAAGTTAGTAATCATTTTCCCAACATCAAAATTTCCTGCAAACTTGGACGAGTGAGACTCTCTGATAAGCTACAATCTTTCACCTTTAGGAACATAGATATTTTCTAGCTTGTATACCAACCCATTTTGGAGATGATAGTTAGCCTTTCTATCACCTTTTTCTATATGATTTTGTCCATATAAATGTTGAAACAACTCTTCGAAGTCCTCATCTTCTATGCATGCTTCTTTGTATGCACCAAGGGTACAATGCTCCATGTGCACAAGAGTTCCCAAATCTATAATATTGGATGTGGGTGGCCTTGAAAAAAAGTTTACCAACTTATTAGTGTTTCCCTTCTTATAGTTGATGACTAGATGAAATTGTTGCAAAACCCCCATCCAATGTCTAGTGATTTGTGTGGATAATGGTTTTATTTCCCATCAAATAGTGATTCTACTTCTTAACATATTGAACCATGGCATAAATTTCCTTAACATAGGTAGGTTAGTTTAGGAAAACCCATGAAGCATTTCATAAACATAGCATGCCGACTTACCTCTTTGCATCAAAACTGCTCCCATAACATACCCACTTACATCTATATCCACTTTGAAAGTCTTATGCAAGTTTGATAATGTGAGAAATGGTGTTTGAATAATATTTTATTTCATCTCATCAAATATTTTTGTTGATTCTTTCCCCACTGGAAACTCTTATTGCTCATTGTTATGGCATGGAGAGGTGCAACTACCACTGAAAATGATGATATGAACTTCAATAGGTACTTTTCTTCCCCAAAAAATATCCTAACTTTAGTGAAATTAGCAGGAACTGGCCATTTTATGATGGCCTCCATATTTGCGGGATCTATATTGAGATCCCCTCCATTGATCACATACCTCAAATACACTAGCGATTGTTGAGAAAACTGACATTTATTGATGTTAGCGAGTGGCTAGTGATTTTTCAGAGTCCCTAACACCTACATGATATGTGAGATGTGCTCCTCCCAAGTAGATCTATAAACCAATATACCATCCATGTACACTATAACAAATGAATCTAAATGTGGGCATAATACATATCATTAGTCTCATAAATGTATCTGGTGCATTACATAAACCAAATGGCGTGACCAACCACTCATTCAAACCTAGTCATCTCATATGTGACTAGGGAAACCCCTAAAAAATGATCTAAACCATGAGTTGAGTGGTGTGTCTTGGCTTAAATCTGCTACTATGTCCCTTATGATAATGTTGGGTGGAAAGTAAGGCTATAAAATCCTTGTATTGAAGGTAGTATTCCAAGTTTCTTCTTCTTTGACATGTACCTAGTGGTATCCTGATTTGAGATCCAACTTGGTGAAGTACTTGGCATGTTGTAATTGGTCTAATGAATCATCGACCCCTGGTAGAGGGTGCAAATTCTTGAGTGTAATCTCATTCAAATATCTATAGTCAGCACACATCCACCAAGTCCCATCCTTCTTAGGTACAATGATGATAGGTGACCCACAAGGTGAGGTTCTTGGTCAAGTTCCTACCTAATCCAGTAGTTATTGAAATTGTTTCTTCACTTCATATACTTCTAAAATAGATTGTCTATATAGCCCAATATTTGGTAATAGGCAGTCAGGAAACAACGGTATCTTATGCTCTAGTTTCCTCGTAGGTGGTATCCCTTTAGGATCTTGGAACACTCCTCCATGTACCTATAGAAACTCCTCTAACTATGTTTTTCTCCTTAGTACATCCCTCCAATGATGCCTTTACCCTTACTGATTCATCACCCGGTTCATTTTCTCTTAAGAAAAGAAACATATATTTCTTACTGGAATTAATCAACTTTTTGGCTTGGTTGAAACTTACCAGTAACATCTTCGATTTACCTTTATGTGTATTGATGATGAAATACTTCCCATCCTTGATTAGGTGGTATTTTGTTTATCCCCTCATGAATACTTGATACCTCATATACATGTAGGAGCTTCCAAAAACTACTCCACACATGTTAAGGGATACTACATCTAACTCCACTTCATCGATAAAATATTCACTTACATAAAATCTTATCTTACACTATTTTGTGACCTTGATCTCTGCATCCTGGTTTAACCACCCCAATGGATATGGGATATGATGATCATGAACCTCCAACCCAAGCTATTTGACCAGATCGACTGCTATGATATTGGCTTGTGAACCAGAATTGATTATAGCATCTACCTTGGTATTCTTGACCTAGATCTTGATATGGAAGAGTTTTTTCATCTCCTTCTCTTCCTTGTGATGAAAGCTACTCATATTAACCTCTTTCTACATTGAAGTGTAAGAAATATTATCATCTACATTAATATTCTCTCTACCTAATTGATTGAATATGTGGTTAGAAGGTTCTTCTCCTTGGCATCCTTCTTACAACTCTTAGGGTTCATCTCCGAATGTAGTTTCCAACACTTTTCTTTAGTGTGACCATCAATATTTCAATGGTTACAGTTTTTACTTGGATCCTTTCATTAATGTGTAGTGGCTATCATCTTCTTGTATTTCTCTTTCCACTTGTTCTTTCCTTCCTTGGAAGCATCTAGGTGCTCTTCCTATTTTTGAACTACTTGGATGTCATTTTTTGTGGCCTATATTTTCCATATATTGTGCTTGAACACAAGCCTCACTTTCCATATATTTTTCTTGAAGAGAATAACTTTCTTTCTTAAATGACTATGTATACCCCTCAAATACTTGAGGAGTACATCTGGGTTCTTTGGAGAGATACCCAACATGATATCCATATTCTTGAATTCAATGGTGTATTGCTACACACTCTTCCCTTGCCTTTACCTAACGTAATTCCAATAGATCCATTGGTCCTCTACATACCCAATAGGGTAGAATTATGAATTAAAGAGGGTTTTTGAAATCCTCCCACTTATTTAATGGTGGATCACTATCTAGCCTAAGTGTCTCCATGTGGCTTTCCCACCAGGTTAATGCATGGCCCTCCAATTTCAGTCGAGAAAATGAAATCTTCTACTCGTCATTTATATTGTGAACACTGGAATAGGCCTCTAATTTCAACAACCAATTATTCAAATTTACTTCATCAATCTCACCTTGATATGGATTGATATTCACTTTATCTTCCATTTTAAATGAAGAGAAAGTGGATATCAATCCATTTCCAATGTTGAAACATTGGAAATGTCTTAGGAGTTAGATAGGTTTCAAGTTCAAGTGATGGTAGAAGGTTTATTTGTAATTATTAGGGTTTTTTTTAAGAAAGGTGGTCTTCTTTTAGTGTAACAAAAGGAATTTAAATTTACAAAAATATATGACCCTTTAAGTAGTAGTGGACAAGTAATCGATGATAGCCCAAGGGACTTAGACCATAACAAATAATTTAGAGGTTGAACTTCTTGATGGAGAAGAAAGAAGAACTATAAAGATATTGCAATCAAAATTATCTTGGTTGTTGAAAACTCATGATTCCCTTCTACCATGACTATGGGAATGGCGATAGATATGCATTTTTTTGAAAAGAGAGGGAGTAAATCCTAGTAGATTCAAGGAAAAAATCATTTTTATATATCTTGTCTTATAAATTTTACAAATTACAAATGGTATTGGCATATGAAGAGAAAAACCTAGGAGTAAGTGTTTCTAGTAAAAAATGAAAGAGATAAAATATGTTTCTAGTGTTTCTAGTACAAGAATCCTCCCAAAGATGATATTGTCATAGGTCCACATACATATGAATGCACTAGATCCAAGATTCCTTTGGATCTACTATCATTGCTTGGATAAGGTCCCTTGGTATTCTTACCAAGAGTACACCCTCTGCAAATGCCTTCATGTTATTCCCGGAGATCTGGAATACCTGTAACCATGTTGCTTAATGATATTAAGGCCTTGTAGTGTAGGTGAGAAAATATCCAATGCCATAGCTCAAACAAGTTGGTGTTATCATGTATCAATGCCTAGGTTGGATGTCTTGATAGTTTGTATAATCCTCTCTCTCAAACACCAATCACTTATGTTGCATCAATATTTGAATCCTTAGGACATACCAGAACTTTTCCATCCACAAATGCAACTCTATAACATTTATCCTCCAATGTTGAGATAGAGAGTAGATTCTTTCTTAGTCCTGGTACAAACATGACATCATTCATACATAGAGATTTTCTAGATTCTAGTTGAAATGATGTGGTTTCAAATACTTTTATTGCATATTTGGCATTGTCTCCAAGTTCCACTTCTAATGATTAGTTCTTATCTGTCAAACTTTTGAGATAATTTCGGTAACCTATCATGTGGCTAGAAGCAACACTGTCAACCAACCATGTATCACTAATATCTGTAATAGTTCTTGTAAGAGCAGAGACAAGGGAGTATTCTTTCTTTGTCTTCATGTTAACCTGCCTCGAACAATAACAAGAACACAAATTATTTTTTTCTATTCTAAAATTGGACACCATCTTTGACTTTTGATTTTGACCAGATGTTTTGAATTTGACCAAAAATCAACCTTTGACTTTAACTTTGACCAAAATTCAACCTTGATTTTTTGTAAATATGAGAGCACTAGTAGATGTGCTGGGTTATGGAGAGTTAGTATATGCAAGAATTATCCCCAATTCTTTAAGAAAAGTGCCCAACAATTTTCAGATAAGATCTAGTTCTTTGATTGTGCAATCACTGTGCAGTGGAAATATTTCAACAAAGCTATAATACCATATTGAATTTTTCGATTCTCAAATATGATTTTTTTTTTTTTATAATTTCAATGAAAAATTTCCTTTCATGCCACAGTTATCATAGAATAACTATACACTGAAAATCTCAACTATTACAGTGCAACAAAAATAACAAGATTTAGAAATATTAACCATGCATAGTAGACACAAGAACACAAGAATTTATCTTAGGAAACCCAACCTTGGGAGAAAACCCAACAACCTTTCTTATATAAGAATCAATTCAAGAGTTTACAAGTTTATCACCATCAAAATAGACCAAGAGATATCAAAGAGTCACCTCCCAATCCTAGCGCAACTCCAAAGAGGTAGCGCACAAGATAGAATACCAAGAAATTTCAAGTTGTAATGAATTTTACCGCAAATAAGAACTCCTTGAAACTTGCGCCTTCTTTCTTGAGTGAGATATGAGTGATTGAGTGTGTCAAATGAAATGTAATGAACCTCTATTTATAATTTTCAAGTCACGTGTCTTTTCCATGTGGAGTCGACTTCTCTTCTTGGGTCTTCAATTTTAATTTATTGTTTTCTATCTTTTACTTGTGGAGGACGAATTCTCTTCTTGGGTCTCCAATTTCTTCCTGGGGCTTATTTAATGGTCAGATGGGAGTCATCTTGTATTCTTGACACTTCTTATTTTCTAGAAAGGTTGTCCTTGAGCCTGGTCGATGTAATCTACTATGGAAAGCACCTACTTGATGTGTTCATTTCCCACATAACACCTCGAGTCTCTCTAATCAGTCCTTGTCAAGTCACATGATCAAGGATAGATACTAAACCTGGGACATTCTCATTAGCCAAGTCATATGGACATTTGAGGAGAATGTCTGTTTGATGCTAATACATGGAGAACATCAATGCCTTGGGCCATTCTCCTTAGCCAAGTCACATGGCCATCTGAAGAGAAGGTCTGCCCGATGCATATGTGCCTCGAGTCTTTGTCGGTCCTTTTTAATTCACATGATCAAGGATACAGACTATGCATGGTCCATTCTCCTTATCCAATTCACATGTCCAATCTGAGGAGAATGTCTTCCCGATGTTCCCCAAAACATCAACACTCCCTCTTAGTGAGGGAGACATTTTTCATCACACCAAGCTTGTTCTTGAAGTAGAAAACTTAATGGGTGTTTAGGCTTAGCCTTCACTCTTTGTAATTCCATGCATATGGGAATGTAATCAACAACATCATTATTCATTGCTAGCCAAAAGTATTGGCTTCTTATGTTAGGAAATGCATGATACTTCCACACCAATCCTAGCAAAAGAGAAGAATAATTTAATCAAGAAAGAAAATGACACAAGCAATCACACAGTACACCGAGATTTTACCCTGGAAATCCTTAACCAAGAAAATCAACATTCCTTTTAGCATTCTTCTCTCTTATTGTCATATTCATTTAGAATAAAAGATTACATGTCTAACCTTGGTCTCACACCTAAGACACAATCGACATCATACCCTCTTGCTCAGGAAATAACAACCCTATAGCCAATTCGACTTACATATGCATGAACATCAACCTACACTTACACATGCATTAACCTGAAAAAGTGAATTCTATGATCACCTTACAACAACATCCTTTACGGCCTTTCAACATGCCTCTTTATTGGATTTACAACAGGGAAAACCCTAAATATTGGCATTACAGATCCATGCATATCATTGGCTACAAATCTCACAAATCCTGGGATTCTTCTACAGTCGAATCCAAGTTGGTTTTACCAGTCGACTACCAGTCATCCTTCATTCGGTCTCTAGTCGGTCGTCTCACGCCCGCACTTCGACCTCTTGTTGGTTGAATTTATGTCGATATCTTCGACTTCTACTTTATCCGGTCAACTTCCTCGACCTTCGACTTGATGTCGATCTACCTCGACTTCGACGATCAATTGATTCACTTCGACTGAACTTTCACTGTAAATAATATAACAACCCAACATTATCCCACTTGTTTTCTTCTTTGTTGAAACATAATATTCCTGAAATTTCGCTCACAGACATAAGGAAACAATGCCCATTGCCTCTCTACACCAAGAGAACTTCACAACACTCACATACTTGGTCAATGAGTCTACTATGTTTTCCAACATGTCTAGTTTATCCAGTAGCGCCTTGTTACTTTCCACCATATCTCTTATGAAATGGTATTGTACATCAATGTGCTTAGTCTTTGAATGATAATAAGGGTTCTTTGCCAAAAATGTTGCACTTGACTATCACAACTTACCTTCATAGTTCTCTTCTTAAACTCGATTCCAGAACACACCCTTTTAATCCATACCACTTCTTTGCTTCCATGAGTGGCCACCATGTATTCAGATTCTGTTGTTGACAAGGCTACAATTGCCTATCGCTTACTCATCCAACTTATTGTTCCACTGAACATCTTGAAGACATATCCACTGGTCGAACTGTATCGATCCAGATCTTCAGCCCATTCGACGTCGACAAATCCATGTACATCTAGTTTACCAATGTCACCTCCAGGTTTTCCTTGGTAGCATATAGCATAGTCCTTAGTGCCACACAAATACATGAATACTCTCTTGAAAATTGTCTAGTGCTCCTTTCCAGGTGTCGACATGTACCTTCTCAACACTCCCACTACACATACAATGTATGGTCGAGTGCATACCATCACATACATTAGAATACCAACAACACTTGCATAGGGAACATGTGCCATTTCCTCTATCTCTTCATGTGTCTTTGGACACTGTTCATTAGTAAGCCTTTCTCCCACTGGAATTGGCACCTTCACCGGTTTGCAATCATGCATGTTTAATCGTTTCATAATTGTTTCAATATACTTTGTTTGATTCAACCAAATCTTTCTAGCAGCTCGATCTCTCTTAATCTCCATTCCCAGAATGAAGTTAGTTGCATAGATATCCTTCATGTTGAACTTGGAGAATAGTTGATTCTTCACCTCCTTTATTGCATCTATGATGTTTCCAATCAACAACATGCCATCAACATACAAAGCTACATATATGAAACACCCACCTTCTTCCTTGGAATATATGTAGTGATCAACTTTGCTTCTTAAAAATCCAAAACTAAGGATGTATGTTCAAGGTTATGGTACCACATCCTTGGTGATTGCTTTAGACCATAAAAGGGATATTTTTAGTTTGCACACCAACTCTTTCTTTCCCTTTAGTACAAATCCTTCAGGTTGTTTCATGTATATTTCTTCTTCTAGGTCCCCATGTAGGAACGTTGTCTTCATATTCATCTGTTTTATCTCTAGATTGAATGTTGCAACTAGAGACATTAGTACTCTAATGGAAGTTAGTTTTGCAAGAGGGGAAAAAATCTCACCGAAGTCGAATCCATTGAGTTGGGAATATCCTTTCGCTACCAATCGATCTTTGAAATTATCGACTTGTCCCACGTCATTCATCTTCTTCTTGAACACCCACTTGCTACCGAAGGGATTTCTTCCACTGGGTAACTTGAATAAATCCCATGTCTCATTATTATACAAGGATTTCATCTCTTCGACCATGGAATCCTTCCAGAGTTTATTCTCTATCAAGTCGACTACCTCACCGACCGACTTGGGCTCATCGTCGATGGAAGTTAACAAAAATGCGAAAAAAAAGTCAGGTGGACTGTACCTTTTGACTGGTTTTCTTTTTCTTTCTGACCTCGTTATCACCGAAGTCAATTGCTCCACCTCTTTCTCAGATTCATTCGACTCATCTGAATCATAGTCTTCATTCCTCAGTTCAAACCGCACCGTATCAATATTATTCTCGGTTTGAACAACTTCCTCGGGCTCATATTTACCACCGACTTCTCTGAAGACCACATCTTGATTGTACACTTTTCTCCTTGATGTAGGATCCCATAGCTTATATCCTTTCATCTCTTCTTTGTATCCGATGAAAATAAATTTGACTGCCTTCTTGTCCATCTTGCTCCTCGTTTTCTTGGGAACATGCACAAATGCATCACAACCAAATACTTTGAGATGTCCCACTGATGGGTTCTTACTAGACCATACCTCATTTGGATCCATGTTGACTAATGCCTATGGAGGAGACATATTCACTAGATATCTTGCAGTCTCGATTGCCTCTGCCCATAATTCTTGTGCAAGCCCAAACTACTAAGCATTCTCCTTGCCTTGTCCATCAATGTTCTGTTCATTCTCTCAAAAAATCCATTTTGTTGTGGGGTATATGGTGTGATATTTTGGCGTGCTATGCCACACTTCTTACAAAACTAATCAAATTCCTTTCCACATAATTCACTGCCATTGTCATTCCTCATCACTTTAATCCTCTTTTCTTTATTGTTTTCCACAAGAGCTTTAAACTCCTTAAATCTCTTGAAAACCTTTGATTTCTTCCTCAGGAAATATATCCATGTATTCCTGGAAAAATCATCTATGAAGGAGACATAATACATGGATTCACCAAGTGAATGCATTGTAATTGGGCCAAAAACATCACTATGCACCAATTCTAGAATCCCATTTGCCCTTGTCGCTCCAGATGGGAACCTCACCCAACTTTGTTTCCCATATATGCAATGTTCACAAAATTCGAATTCTAAACCACATTAAGGAAAACCTTCGACCATACCTTTTCTTTGCATAGCTCAAAGTTGTTTTTCTCCAATGTGTCTCATCCTCTTGTTCCATAACCTAGTCGGGTCGAGTTCATCATGTCTTTTTGAGTCGGTTTGAACCAACTTGGCTTGAGTCGAGTCGAGTTGCGTTGACATCGAGTCAAGTCAATTTTAGGAGCCATGATGTTGTTTCATCTAGTTGAGTCGACATTACCTAACAAATTGTATAGGGTACTAATCTGAACTCCTTTCATTAAGACCATCGCACCTTTGACCATCTTACATGAATCCTTCTGAAACAAAGTATGCACACCTGCATCACTCATCTTGCTGACAGATATCAGGTTTCTTTCCAAATCTGGAATGTGTAGCATGCCTGGAAGGGTTCTTTTCCACCCATCCTATAGTGTCAGTCGGACTCTTCCCTGTCTGAAATTTTTTGTTTTCGAGTAATCCCCCAAGAACACTTCACCCCCATCATATTGTTCATATTCACAGAACCATTCTTTGTGTGGTGTCATATGATAGGATGCTCCTGAGTGGATCAACCAAACATCTTGATCTGACTGTGTACTAGTCTACACTAGGTACACATCACCTCCTTTTTCCGAGGTTGTCTTTCTCTCAGTCATCTGCTTCTCATCGGATCCGACACTGACTTCTTTTTCCTTCAAATTACAGTACTTTTTATAATGCCTAGATTTACCTCATTTCCAACATATTCGTGCCAACTAAACTGGGGATTCAGATCTACCCTTTGACTTGAAATTTCTACTGAATAATACGCCTTTATCTTTTTCTATCGGTCAACCTCTCACTACCAAATCATCTTTGGTCGATCCTTCCATGTTATTCCTTCTCATTTATTCTAACATCAGAGAAGAAACCATGTCCTCTAGCACCAGTGTGGTTGTATTGCTCCCAATAGCCATGACTAATATATCCCAGGATTCTTGCAAAGAACATAATAGGATGATACATTTCTCCTCATCAGTGATATTTATATCCACAGACGATAACTGGCTTAACATAGTATTAAACTAATTTAAATTCTTAGTCACCGAACTGCCATCACTCATCCTCGGAAGATACAATTTCTCTCTGATAAACAACTTATTTACGAGAGATTTCGACCGGTATAATCTTCCTAGCTTATCCCACAATTTCTTGGTTCAATCTTCACTCAAAACATTCAACAACACTGAATCTGCAAGACAAAGTTGTATCATACTTCTAGCTTTTCTTTCGAGTTTCTCCCATTCTTCTGTCAACATGCGTATCGATTGGGTACTTGGACAAACCAATTTCCATTGTTCTCGATCCAAAAGAAGATCTTCCATTTTAAGCTTCCAAAGCTCAAAATTTTGGCCATTAAATATTTCTATCTCTATTCTGGAACTGCTCACCATTCTTTACCGCGATCTTTAAAAAAAAAATTGACTTACGACTCTTACTGTACCTAGGGTTTAGTTCTCAAATTCAATATTGGAAAATAAAGATCTGATATAATCACCAAATGATTACACCGCTCTGATAAAACACTTGTTAAGGAAGACCTAATCTCTGATACCACATGTCAGAAAATGCAGGACACTTCCACACTAATTCTAGTATAAGAAAAGAAGAATTTAATTAAGAAAGAAAATGACACAAGAAATCACAGAGTACATCGAGATTTTACCCTGGAAACCCTTAACCGGGAAAACCAACATTTCTTTGAGAATTTTTCTCTCTTTTTATCTTATTCATTCAGAATAAAAGGTTACATGTATAACCTTGGTCCACACCTAAGACACAATCACCATCATACCCTCTTGCATGGACTAGAACAACCTTGTATCCAATTCGACTTATATATGCATGACCAACAACCTACACTTACACATGTATTAACCTGCAAAAGTGCATTCTATGATCACCTTACAACAACAAACTTTATGGCCTTACAACACGCCTCTTTATAGGATTTACAATAGGAAAAAACCTAAATATTAGCGCTACAGATCCATTCCTATCACTGTCTACAAATCCCGCAAATCTCGATATTTTGTTACAGTCGACTCCAAGTCGGGTTTACCAGTTAACTACTAGTCGGCCTTCATTCGGTCTCTAGTTGGTTGTCTCACACCCATAATTCAACCTCTTGTTGGTTGAATTTCTGTTGATATCTTCGACTTTGACTTTACTCAGTCGACTTCCTCAACCTTCGACTTGTTGTTGATCTACCTCGACTTTGACCTGTTGTCGATCTACCTCAACTTCGACCAACAATCGATTCACCTCGACTAGATGTTCACTGCAAAAAATATAACAACCCAACATATTATTACTACAATTGTTTTCTAGTAACCAGGATGTCCGACATATGGAACATTATGAATTTATTTTAACACCAACTTTCTTAGATATATGGAATTAGGAACATAATTTTTTTTATGCAAAAGTATTCCATTTTCTCTCATCTTGTATTCTTTAAATTTTTGTTGTACATATTTTTGTTGTAAACTTTCTTTTACCTATAGGTAATGCTAGTCTATAATATAAACATATGAAATTCCACTCTTTAAATTTGATCTATGCATACTAATGGATGTAGCATGCATGATGTGTACCCTTCCATTGAGTGCATAGGAAACTTTATTTTCTTTTCCTTTGATATGCTTGATATCAAATTCATACTCACTTAAAATTCCATCCATCTTATTTGCATGGCATTTAAAGTTGGTTGTTCAAACAATTATTTAAAACCACTGTGGTCTATCCTCAATTTAAATTTATTCCCCATTAAGTAATGCCTCCACATATTCAATGCATGAACTATGGAAGAAATCTCCAAACAATGTGTGGCATAACTCCTCTCATGTTCTTTAATCTTTCTACACTCATAACCAATGACATGTCCATTCTAAGTGAGGACTCCACGAAGTTCTTTTTTGCATGCATCTCTCCATACCACAAAATTTTCATTTGAATTAGAAATATTCAAAATAAGTACACTAGTAAGTAACGCTTTCAATAAATGAAAACTTTTTTCACACTCTGTTGTCCTTTCAAACTTCGTTCCCTCCTTTTTTAAAGAAGTGATGGGATGAGAAATCTTAGAGAAATAGGTTATAAACCTCATGTAGTATTTGGCTAATCCCATAAAAGATCTGACTTTGAAACATTCTTTGGAATTGGCCATCTTCTAATGGCTTCAATCTTATCTAGATCTACTGTTATACCTTCCTCTAAAATTGTAATATACCCCGGTAATGCCCTAGTTATATTATGAATTGTAATCATGTTTATGAATTGTAATCATGTTTTGTAGGCTGGTGAGCCAAGTATTGATAAGCTGGTGGGCTTATGTGTTTATTAGGCCGGAGAGCCTAAGTGTTAAAGGCCAAGAGCCTGATTTTGTATATGTAATTATGTAGATTATTAATATAATATATAAACATCGCTACGTGCAGACCGACCACGAAAAAAGAGTGATGGGGGACTAAGCTTCCACATAGTGGGTAAGGGAAAGGGGGATGAAAGGTTGGAAAGAGGGGCTAAGCTTAGGGGATTAATTCCTTGAGAATAATATTTTATTATTATTCCAAAGCTGTGTGACAAACATGTTTTTATCCTAAGTCCCGGGAGAGGAAACGCATGCAACTCCAACATGTGCAAAAGGGAACACATGCAACTCCAGGAAGATAAGTGTCGACCTGGGTGCATGCGGTTAAAAGCTGAAGTGTCAGCTGAGTTGGGGGTTTGTTTTTCCAGTTTTCTGATTCTTCCGTCCGCTATCTAAACTATGTTTCTGACGCGTCTGATCTTTGTATGCCTCACACACCTCTAAAACCCGAAGCCTCTGATGTTTTCTTGAGAAGCCGACACAACCTCTATATGAACCATTGAGTCTATGTTCGACCTCTGCGTGGATTCCTTGTCACGCACCCTAAAAACCAGTGGCAAAATTGTTGATTGAGTCATGTCACTTGTGTCCTGTGAGCCCAGCCTATCTGCTCTTGCAGAGTCGAGTCCATACCTGAATTGTCTTTGGATTGCTTCCTTTTGTGTTTCCTGAGTGGAATTGACCAGTTGTTGTTGTTGTTATCCTCACCTTGCGGGAATTGGGTTGAAACGGATTGAAGAAGTAGGTTGTCAGGCTCGTGGTAGAAGAGGCAGGTTGCCAGGCCTGTGAGAAAATATCTCTAGGTGAGAGAGTCTGCTAGGAAGTGGTTTTCTCCCAGAGATATTCCAGCACCAGCTACGGAGCTTTGATAATTCTTGATCCGTCCTATTTCCGAGACCTAGAGAGGGAGGTGAAGCACTGATGGACTGTTCTTGTGAAGGTGTATACTCCCAGGTGGAACATGCATGTGGGGAATGAGATTCTGTGAGTAGTGGGCGTAAGAAGGCTCCTGGAGAGAATCCTTCTAGTTGCTCTATCCAGTTTTCCTGTAACCTCAACCTAATCTAGGATTCCCTTTCCCTGGGTGGAGCTTTGTCCGATCTCAGAGGTGACCCACTGCTGAGCGTGATGAGCAGTGTGGTCTAACGCTGGGAGGTTCGTGGAAGGTCTGCACATGGTTGGTGGAGTTACTACAGTTTCAAAGATAAGTATATGCATGTGTTTAATTTCAATTAAAATGCATGTCTTTGATGCTTGCAATATTATCATGTATTCCATTGCAATTATGAATTATTGTTAATTCCATTACTTCTGTATGT
>JASDQU010507022.1:27966-40178 GCA_032191745.1 Picea mariana
AAAGATAAGTATATGCATGTGTTTAATTTCAATTAAAATGCATGTCTTTGATGCTTGCAATATTATCATGTATTCCATTGCAATTATGAATTATTGTTAATTCCATTACTTCTGTATGTTAGCAGTAATCCTATGATTACTCTGTATTGTTTAGTTAAATGTGTTAATTTGATTTAATACATGTTATATATATAAGTATGAGAATGTTTTTCTCGTAGTAACGTTTCTTGACAGTGGGGTTGATGGTTGGGGACATTACAAAAATGGTGTGCCCCAAATAATGGATATGCTCTTAGTAAAACAATAACTTTCTTAGATTGACATACAAGTGATGCTCCCTTATCACTTGCAACACCATTCACAAGCGTTGTTCATGTTCCTCCTCTAATTTGGAAAAATAAGTATGTCATCCAAGAACACAATGACAAACTTATCCAGATAGTTTCTAAATATGCCATTCATTAAGAACACAAAGACAACTTGTGCATTGTTCAGTCCAAATCGCACCACTACAAATCATAATGCCCATACCTAGTTCTAAAATATGTCTTACTGATGTCTTATTCCTTAATTCTCACATAGTGATATCTTGATCTCATATCTATCTTTGAAAATATGTTTTCTTCTCTTAGTTGATCAAATAGGTCATCAATCCTGGGTAGAGGGTATTTTTTCTTCACAATGGATTTATTCAATTGTCTAAAGTCAATAAACAACCTCAATGTTTTATCCTTATTCTTCACAAAGTGTATTGATGGTCCCCAAGGTCATACACTTGGATATATGTACCCTTTCTTCAATAATTCCTCTAGTTTCATTTGCAATTCTTTTAATTATGTTGTACTCATTTTGTAAGGAGTGTTTGATACCAGGGTATCTCCACACACTAAATCAATACACAAATCTATATCCCTCTTTGGTGTAAATCTTGGTATTTATTTCTTTGAATACATCCTCAAACTCTTGCAATATTGAAAAATCTTCAAGACTTGGCCCTTTGGTCTTGTATGGATCCTCCACATGAGCTGCATAGAATTGACATCCTTTCCTGAAACATCTCTTTAGTTGTAAGGACAACATATCCTTTATAGAAATGGGTCTTGGAATTACTCACACAATGCTCTTCTTTCCTTCTTCATCGAGACATGTAAATGTCTTGTTATGGAAATATAAGACAACATGATGCTTTTCCAACTAGTCCATTCCAATCGGATATCATAAGATACTAATGGTATGATATTCATATCAACATTTTCATTCACTCCATTCAGATCTATTGGAAAATCCCTAACAATCTCACTGATCCTTATTTTGGTCCTAGTGGCTAACTAAACCAACCACGATATTTCAAGATTACTTTTTATCAAATGGAAATTTTCCACTACTTTAGGATCAATGTAACTATGGATTGCTCCTGAATCAATTAAAATATCAATATGCTAATTTGTAATATTAACTTCCACCTCAATCATATGGGATTGATGTTTTGCTTGTCGATCTTCTAGGGTGGCATATATCCTTGGAATATTTCTACTCATGTCTTCCATTGTAGTATCCTTTTTAATTTTGTGCAATGTCCTCATTTTTTCTTCTATGTGAGAGAAATATTTTTACATGTGGTCTTCTTTACATCCCCAACATTTTATTGGTATCCTTCCCCTTTTTCCCAAGTAGTCTTCCATCTTGGATTCATTCTTAGTAGGTTGATTTTGTTGATATGTATTAGGACTATTTCTATTGTTGATATGTAAGGATATTTTAATCCCTTCCTTCTCTGATATAATTTATCCTTCTTCTTATCCTTCCAATACTTATGAAAAGTCTTTATACCTTTTCCTTTCTCATACAAGTACTTGGCCTTTCTAATGGTCGCTGCCAAAGTCTTGGGTTCATCGAATTGAATTTATATTTATAGAAATATGGTAGTTCACTAAAAAACCTCTATATTTTCACCTTCTCCTCTTTGATAAAAACCCACATACCTCAACAAATACAAAAAAATATTTTCATATTCTTCCATGGTCCTTCTCCCCAACTTGAGTTCAAAGAAATGTTACATCTTCTTGTCATAGTAGTGCTATGAAAGATATTTTTGTTGAAAGTGTTTCTTGAAATTCTTCCAATAAATCCCTTTCTCATCAATGTTCTTGAATTCATTCAGTTGGTCCCACCACATAGAATATTTTCCATGTAAATGGTATATGAAAATCTTGGCTTCTAGGTTGGATGAGTAGCTATGCAACTGAAAATATTTTTTGATTCCAAGAAACTAGGTTTCAACATCATCTCCCCTTCTATTTTCACCATTAATGGTGGATGGTTAATCTTCCTAAGCTCACCTTGCTAGCTATCCAACTCACATATTCTTCTTTGATGCCTAACAAGAGGCACTTATGGGCTGCTTCTTGACCCTTCAAATGCATAAAAGTTCCTAGATGAATGAGTAGGTGAGTAGTGATGTATTTGAGCTCTGTTATCACTTCTTGAGTGACTGGATCCTTTGTATTTATCTATCCTTTGATGGGATATGCCTTCTTCCTCGTGCCTTGATCCAGATCCATTCTTCATTTGTCTTTGCAATTGGTTTAGTCTTTGTAAAAGTTGAGCATTGATTTGATTTTATTCCTCTAGGTATATTATTATATTCTCATTATTAACATGATAACACTATACTTCCACTCTTAGACTTATCATATTCTCTACCAATTCTGCTATCTCCACCCTACTCCTATGTCGATTAGATTTTGTCTCCTTGTTACCCAAACTAATATTTAGGCCTTTCACTTCCTCTCATGACTATAGGATATTTTTGTATCCTCCATGTATATGATATGCAATCCTAATATTGAATTGGTAAGCTTATATCCATAGTTCTACAAAATGTGCAAACAACCATTTTTGTTAGAATGATGCATATTATAAAAAAATTGCCAATTAATGTTATAAGTCTTTCTTAATTATGAAGACTATCACACTCCAAATTATAATACATTAGGATTATTTTCCTCTAATTCATATTTCCAATGACTATTCTTATGCCCCAATCCAATCCTTGAGATGAAAGTTATGAATTTCTTAAAAATCCATTTTCACCCAATTTGTGCACTTTTTTCCACTAGTGCAATTTGACTAGGAGCCAATTTATGTCAACTGCAAAAGAAAACATGTCAGGAACCAAGGAATTTTTTGTATTAGGAATTCATAATATTAATCACAGTAAAAAAATATCAACTTTTATATTATCAATATGTTTCCCTAGTAAGATTCTACAAGAATATAGAATTGGCAACTTTGTCCTTTTTGACAATTTCTCCAAACTAAGAATTTTTAGCAAAACTAGCTTTCTCTCAAACTGGGCACTTACAGAAAAACTTCACTAAAGAAAAGTTGTCTATATTTATGAGTAGGTAAAATTTCTAGTAAGAAAATTTTCTAGTTTTTTGATTTGGAGTCCCTTTTCCTCCTCTCAAAATCCCCAAAATCCCAAAAAAATGGTCTAAAATTATGGATTTTGGCATGTTTTAGCATCCCCATTCCAAACCCAATGGAATATAGCCAAATGATCCATTGGGTATTTTCATGTCTCTTCCTTGTCTCACTATAAAATATCACCAAAAATAGAGGCTCTGTCAAAGAGTACCACTCTGAACTTCCAAAATCACTAATTTACAAATTCTGGAGAACCCATGCAAAATTGAACAATGAACCTCACTGAAACTTATGTAGCCCTCCTCATTGCAGACATAACCAGAAAATTTCATCTCAATATGGGTTATTATGTTCCCTTTATGGAAAATATATGATTTTGGCTCCAGACTTGGTTTTTTTCTTTTAACATGGGATATCACCAACATATGTGGCACCTGTCGATGTGTATGTTGATGTGGCATCCTTGAGTCCACATGGCACCTTGAGGGGATGCCATGTCACCCCTATAGCCACCCTGGACCTACCCTATCATCCTCGTTCTTTCTTCCTTACCTTTCCTTACCCTTTTTCCTTTTACCTTTATGCTTCAAATATTATTTATTACATTCGAGGCCCCACCTATACCAGCTTCCCACTTGGCATGACCAGACCCTTGATGGGACATGAGGGTCCCACCTCCACTAACACTACCACCACCTATCACTCATACACTAGTTATGGGAATGGAAAAGGCCCATCCCACACCCTTTTCTTCTCGGCGTGTAGCATGCCCACACACTTAATCTGACAACGAAGGATAGGGTAGATCAATAATTGATGGTGATATCAAAGCTCAATATGGAGGGAGGTTAATGGAGAAAATATATCCAATACCACCATACCACTCTTCGTATACATGTAATTCTCTTGCTGAGGTCAGATCATATGCAACTTTGTTGAACCACCAACAAATAGCTCCAATACCTCTTATGGGTTTGAAGTCCACCACCCTAACAATCGTGGCCCCTATGTCACCCCTCTGGCCTGCAACCATGTACTACACAACCCCGAGATCGCCACCATGTCTTACCATCCCATCACCTTGCCCTGTCACCATGGACCCGCCACTATGGTATTCCATGTTACCACTGCCATGTCACCTGACATGTGGCCTCCATGTCACCATGTACATAAAATTCTCAAAGTTTCTCGAAAATTCAAAAATCTTTATTTTCAAGAAATTTTCTTTAGCCATCCAAGAACCCTATGGCTCGACCTTTATGAAAAAAATTACAGTATGATCTGTGTGACAACCCATATGGCCCCCGCAAACAACACTCTGATACCAATCTATAACATACCCATTGCCTGGGTACCTCAAGAATTTGCCTTCTTGAACCAATTTCGAGATCTAATACCAATTAAATAAAACAGGAAGCATGTAGTGGAAAACAAAGCTCATGAAACAATTAAGATTCACATGAACATGTAAAGTCTTATGCATTAATCCAATAAATCATGAATTAATCATATGATCATGCAATGTATAGCATTAAACAAATTATTAACATAATGGAATTGAAATAAATACATAGAGAACAAAAAAATTATCTTCATAAAATATTCACACCAATTGGTTGCATATGTCAAACATTCCATCCAACCCTAGGCTATGTTGCACATTCACTCTCTACAACAAGCCACCCCTGAGATGAGGCTATGAATCCATGAGGACAGGTGCCTAGGCTCACTATAAAAAACACACACCAATCAATTAACAAGCTCTCACAATTTTCTAAACCACACATCAAATCTTAGTTTTCTAGCTCTGTTTCCTCCTCATCTTGCAAAACCCAAAGAAATAAACCCCTTTCTCTGCAATGAAAAACCTTAGGTCGTTCCACTTATTTCCAAGGCTCTAATTCTACTCACTAGGAAATATCAATGATGAAAACTCCAAGGATTCTAATTTGTGTACAATTCTTTCAAAACTTCCAACATTCTCATCCACACAACCATCGATTTCTTCTTGGAATAACTAGTAGTTACCTATGACCAACTAGTAATGGCTCTCTACCTCCATTATTTCCTTCCCATGACAAAAAAAATAAAAAGAGTGAGAAAGAATGAATGAGGAACGAATGGAGAATGAGTGAGGAACAATTGAGGAATCCCCCAACAACCAAAATCATGATTTATATAATTGCATGCAATAATGTACCACCTGGCTTTCCCAACAAACTCATGTAACCACTTTCCCAACTTATAATTTCCAAGATAAGTGAATAAAATATAATAAATTGGCTTATCCCCCTTCTCTTGTGGAATCATATCCCCCTATTACTATGTCCTTATTCATATTGCATCTAGCAATGCATTTTTTATTATTAATAATTGACATATTAAATTGCTAGGCCCTCCAACCTTTCAAATTTATAGTCACTACCTCCTTTCATCAAATAAAAAAATACATTATTAATCCAGGGACTCAAAATTGGGGTATCAAAAAAGACCAAGACTACCCTTTTAACATAAAGTATGAAGCCATTATAAGATGAAAAACCCCTAAAGGTCCAAAACCCAGACCTTGGGAGATGATGTGGCAAAAATAACGTAGGTTTCAAGGAGTCTAGTTGATACATGAGCTTCTTAGGGCCACTTATTTTGCATGCAAACTCTATTTAGAAAACTTTATGTACCATTACAAAGATTAATCCATGCTCTATGTGTTTTCTAGGCAGGCAATCAAATATGTTTTGGCCTATATCAACTGCCAATAATTTAAAGGAAATGCTTGAAAGATGTACTGGAATTTTGAGACCTGAAAAATTGTAGTAGAATTTCCAAGATGTGGAGCCATTCTAAGTCAATGGAATAGTTCAGTGGCCACCATTGTCCACTTGGATCATGGCATGCTTATGTTTACAGAAAAGAATGAATAAACAAGGAATATATAATAACATAATATCCACCAAAACATTGCTTGAGGAAGTGATGTAGGTGGATATTGGTGGCCACCCACCTATTCCAACTAGCTCCTCTTGACATTTTTTAGTTCAACACGTTCTTATGTACTTATTTGAAATTGTGGGGTCTACACTCCGGGGGATTTCTGAATCCCTACACATCTTCCAGGTGGAGACTGGTTGCCACCCACCTAATCCAACTGGGTTATTTTGGAAGTTTTCATGTCAACACATCTTTCTGTACTTCCAGGGTCGTTTTGGGGCCCTAAACAATGTTTTTTTTTGGCTTGCCACAGTCAAACTATAGACAAAGTCAAGGTTTGATAACGTAATGTGTATTTCTCGAGAATACCTTTCAAATGGGCTATCACGTGCCTAAAACAGAGGTCGTATGCAAAATTTACAACCTCGGGAAGTTGAGGTACCAACTTACCCATCGGGGCACACATAACTTTTGGCATTTCATCTCCTAGGGTTAGGTTTTTGGATGTCTAGGGTTTTGGCATTCATGAGTAATGATAAAAGGGCCTTTGAAGCCTCATTGTAATCATTCTTCTCAAACATATGCACGCAACAACCACATCTCTTCTTAGAGATAACTACCACCATTCGAGTAAGTTGTTTTCAGTTATGCAGTTTTACAGTTTCATCCTATTTCATTTATTCAATAGAAGTTATTTTTCGCTGGATATTTGTTGTTGTTTCTTTGTATCTCTATGTTATTGTATGCAGTCTATTATTCATTTTGTTCTGCTCATAAATCCATATAAGTGGTATAAGAGCAGTCTGCTCTTCATTTATTTTTCTTCGTGCATGTCCCCAACAAGATCTAGGTAAAAGAAGTTGGGACTCGAATCAGTCGAGCCTTTGCAAGATCGGTTGCGTCGAGCTTGGAAAAAACCCATGGGGGACGAAAATAAATATGATGGAGTAGGAGATCATTTTAAAATGTTGCTCGAGGAATCCCTTGCATGAAAAAGGAACGAAATATTGACAACTTTGCACAGATCCTTCAACGTCTTCCCATTGGAGAAGCATCTTCATCAAGCGGCCATGCAACCCCCTTCACGGTATGGGTAAATTTTGAAATTCCATTATTTGAAGGACTGATAGATGTGGATGTTGTAGATAAATGGTTGAATATGCTTGAAGGTTATTTTTCGGTCCACAATTTTTCTGATAGGGAAAATATTATTTTTTCACTCCTCAAGGTCATCCCCCCATGTTAAGGACTTGTGGGATACTTACTCTGAGCAAAGGGCCATAAAGGAATCTGCAATATTTGTTGTCTCCCCCACATGGTCTTCCTTTAGGGATGCCATTAATACTACCCTATTGGAAGCTACAAGGACCAATACATAAGATGGACCACCCTGCGTCAGGAAAAGGACCAAACAATACCAGATATCACCAATATTTTCCATACCCTGCGCACCAAATTGGGTATCAAAGACTCTGAGCGACACGTGGTGCTCAAATATCGCGACTGTTTTTATAGATACATTCAAACAAAAATGGATTTTTTGGACATTGCATCATTGGGTACGACTTATAGATTTGTTGTCAAGATCGAGCATAAATTTAAGCAGAAGAAGTGAGAATTTGGATTTGCAAACTCCTCACAACCGAAGCAGGGCAAAGGCGGCCCCAACCCACACAACAAGGGACAAAGAAAATATGGACACTCTTAGGACAACCAGTCCAAGCCGCAACATAATGATGGTAATGAGAAGTCGAAGAAGGACATAGGAAAATGGTGTGAATACCATAAAACCCCTTGGCACAACATCGAAGAATGTTGCTCCAAGCAGTCACTCATGGTCGATCTTAAAGATTATGAGTCAGAGGCCAATTATGACTCTGAATCAAATCCAAAAGGAGGGAAGCAGATTATGGATGTTGAGCCCAGTGTCACTGTTGCTACCACCAAAGTCCACCCAAGCGAACCAGAAGAACTAGAGGAAGGAGAACACCACTTTCACTCATAGATGTGGGTAAAGGGGGCTCTGCTTCATTTCATTTTCGATAGCGAAAGTAAGAAGAACCTAATCTCAACAGAGGTCGTCAAGCAGTTGGACCTACCAATGATACCGCACCTGCATCCCTACACCATCGGTTGGCTTCGCTAAGGAAGATATTTCCGTGTTAGCCGACAATGTCGTCTTCCCTACGACATCAAGCCTTTCAAAGATGAGGTATTGTGTGATATTTGTCCCCTTGAATTCTGTGATGTTCTTTTAGGACAACCATATTTTTGGAAGCGACATGATGTGTATGAGTATAGACCCTGCACTTTTATTATTACTTTGGGTAGACAATTGTACAAGATACCAGAGGTAGCGTCACCTACCGCTATTTCTTTAATCTCTTCTAAGCAATGCAGTAAGGTCATTTCATAGACTAGGAAGTTCATCTTCTTTGTGATTCATGCTCAAAGTAAAAAAAAGGTCGTCGCCACATCTGTGGCCTCTACAGAGAGCCTCTCTTTGCATCAAAATAAAGTAGACGAGATCGTGGAAGAGTATAGAGACATCTTCTCCTCACCCACCGAGGTATCGACACACTGCCAAGTCAAGCATCCAATTGATCTAACCCTCAGTGCACCTCTACCTAATGGACCATTCTATCATTTCTCGCTGATGGAAAATGACAAAATCAAGTGTAAGATCCATGAGTTGATTTAAAAGGGGCACATTAGACCCAACTCATCCCCGTGCAGAAGCCCAATTGTACCGGTGCAAAAGAAAGACGAGAATTGGAGGCTCTACATTGATTACATAACATTAAACAAAATCACAGTCAGGAACCGGTACTCAATTCCCAAAATTGATGACCTTCTTGACCAACTCAAGGGGTCAAAGTTCTTCAGAAAGATTGACCTAAAGTCTGTCTACCGCCAAGTTCCCATCGAACCAACTGATTTATGGAAGACAACATTCAAATCTAAAGAAGGTCTCTTCGAATGACTGGTCATGCTCTTTGGCTTAACAAATGAACCAACCACTTTCATGAGTTTAATGGATGATGTAGTGAGACCCTTCACAAAATATTTGTGGTGGTATATTTGGATGGCATCCCCATCTTCAACATAACTTAGGAGGAGTGCATGCAACATATTCAATAGGTTTTGAGCATTGTGCAACAACACAATCTATATGCCAACTTGGAAAAATGATCCTTTGGCATGAACACGGTCCAATACTTGGGATACATTATTGATGAGCATGGGGTACATGTTGATCTAGCTAAGATCTAGTGGACACATAGGTCAAGGGCACTCACTAGCAGAGGATCCAACTTTATTGGGTTGTCAAGGTAGGGCAACTCCTACACCAAGGCAAGCAGCTCACCAGAGGCCAAATTCAACAGAAGTTTCCTCACCTGATGGGGGAACTCAACGTAATGGAGACCATTTTGTTCCTAAGGGGGGAATACTGATCCAGGTGGCTATTGGTGGCCACCCACCTATTCCAACTGGCTCCTCTTGACAATTTTTAGTTCAACACGTTCTTCTGTACTTCTTTGTAATTGTGGTTTCTACACTCCCATGGCTATTTGAATCCCTACACATATTCCAGGTGGGTATTGGTGGCCGCCCACCTAATACAATTGGCTTATTTTGGAATTTTCCATGTCAACACATCGTTTTGTACTTCCAGGGCCGTTTTGGGGCCCTAAACAATGTTTTTTTTCTTGCCACAGTCAAACTGTAAACAATGTCAGAGTTTTATGGCACAATGTGTAGTTCTCAAGAAGACCTTTCAAACAAGCTATCATGTGCCTAAAACGAAGGTCATAAGAAAAAGTTACGACCTCGAGAAGTTGAGACACCAACTTACCCATCGGGGCCTACATAACTTTTGGTGTTTCATCTTCTAGGGTTAGGATTTTGGATGTCTAGGGTTTTGGAATTCATGAGTAATGATAAAAGGGCCTTTGGAGCCTCATTGTAATCATTCTTCTCAGACGGATGCATGTAGCAACCACATCTCTTCTCAGAGATAGCTACCACCATTTGAGTAAGTTGTTTCCAGTTCTGCAGTTTTACAGTTTCATCCTATTTCATTTATTCAATAGAAGTTATTGTTCACTGGATATCTGTTGTTGTTCTCTGTATCTCTATGTTATTGTATTTAGTCTGTTATTCATTTTGTTCTGCTCATAAATCCAGATCAGGAAGCACCAAGGGGACCATGATGTCACTCGAGGGGAAGAGGAAATATATAAATAATCCTATGTTTCCTAACTCCTACATTTTCCCTTATTATCACATGCTTTATTTAAATCCAAATGACCATCTTTGACTTGAAGGCCAATCATTGAATGCATGTGGTGATTGTTGGGTAATTCTAGCTCACATAGTTATGAGGACATGGGACTGGGTACAACATCACAAAGGAGTGTAAGAGACTCCATCTTCATGGAAATTTGAACCTCCTTTATTGTTATTTCCTCTCTCCCATTCTAATTCAAATTAGCTTATCCTCTTGTCATTCTTACCCTTGCTACTATTCTTCTTACCATGGAAACGATATCCTCTCATGCCAAAGACACCATTGAAGCTCTAGGAACTGCATTCTCCTGCTTAAGATTGAGATTCAAACCTATGAATGACCAAATCACACTGTGAAAGAGAAGATGGTGAACCAAATAAGAGATATGACTGGTTGTAGAGGAGCATAGATGCTAGGTAGTTAGGAAACCTCCCCTTATTCCCTATAAATTTCTACTAATGGGTTGTTTTGAGCCAAGGTATAACATGACTAGTTTATTCAAGAGTGCAGACAATATATTGGACTCTTTATTTCCACACTAAAGAGAAATGGAGGAAGAATATTCCCAAGGGACTATTGAGCAGAGAAGGGAAAGATCTCCCTTGTGTTATGTTGGGTGGTGGAAGAGAGTGCTAATGATACTTATGGCTAGATGGTTTCCTATAGAATTCACTAGTGGACATTTTGGATTGGTTTGAGAGTAATTGGGTTGGGTGAGTGACATGAGAGTCTTTAGCTAGTTTCCTTGACTATGGGATCATGGTCTAGCCTTGGTGTGGAATCCATAACTAATTCCTATGACTAGGTGGAAAATCGCTCCTTGACAATTAGTTTGGTGGACTTGCATTCATTTACAAATAAGCATTCATATCTATTTCTATTTGGGATGGTTTTTGTTTGCAATATGATCTATGATGCCTTGAATTTAATGGGCAATCTATGAATTCAAAATATGCATTGTTAATCCACTGCTATATTGTTTATACACTTGAATTTGAAATGGTATTGTTGTTAAAGTTACAAATTTAACCTAACATTTGGTTAATTAAGGAAAGAATTCCACATGGAGTGCCTCAATGACCAAGAAAGGAATCAAGATACGTGACAATAAAAATGGTAAATGTTAATAAAGAAGGCATGAAATTTTTTAATACATGAATTAAAATTGCCATGAAAGGACCTATTGTGCATTTTTAGTGTACCAATTACAAATTAAAATTGCCATGAAAGGACGTATTGTGCATTTTTAGTGTACTAATTACAAATCATAGTGTTTCTCTTAACTTAGACATACACCATAACTTAAACATACAGCATAGAGTAACCATTTCTCATTTCTAATTAAAAAATAAGGGTAGGAACTTTTGCCACCCACAACTCTTGTTATACATCATTTGTGTAACATTTAATGAAACAACATCTTATAACTTAATTTGATTTTTTAGAGTTCATTGTACTTATTTTAACCATTATATATATATATATATATATATATATATATATATAGACATTGGAAATAGTCTTCCGAGGAAGGGAATATATTCTGTAACCATAGACATTGGAA
>JASDQU010507022.1:56147-67450 GCA_032191745.1 Picea mariana
AAAAAAAAAACACTACACACATGCGCTCAAACACTGTACTCACGCGCTCAAACAATAGACGCTCGCACCCCTGCATGCAGAGTGGAGAGGAGGGTACACGGAGAAGGAGGGAACACGGGGAAGGAGGGAACACGAAAGGAGGCCACACAAAGAAGGAGGGCACACGGGAGGAGGGCACACGGTTTTGAGGGTGCACTAGAGGAGGGCAAACGGTCGGAGGAGGGAACACGGTTTTGAGGGTGCACCAGAGGAGGGCACACAGAGGAGGGTGCACAAGAGGATAAATATGATTTGACTTCTTTCTCCTATCACTTGAGTGTGCATGCTAATTGCTTGATGAAATTTTTGATAGAAATATGGTTTGATGGAATGTAGTGGTTGTAGGGATTTTTTCATAATGGGCTTGCAGAGTTCCCAAATATCACTTCCCAAGCTCAACATTCTTACCATGTGCCAAAAATTGTCACTATCTTCTATGTAATTCAAATCTTTCCTCAAATAGAGCACACATATGAGCTAATTCATCCTTCTAAAATGCACATAGATGGTTTTATATTAATGTGAAATATATAAATAAAGGTGGAAACTTGTAGTCCTTCATATGAATAATGACATATTGAAATATGGAACTCCAACATCACCTTTAGATGAGAGAAACATGCTGGCCCAAATGACACTTTAGGCCTTTTTCTGTCACTTCAAAACTTTCCTTCCTAGATTTGTAAAATGCACTTAATGCCCATAAAAAAATATTCTAGAGAAAGACAACTATTCTAGGTTTAACAATATTTACATCCTCACAAAAGCGATGTGTCAAATTTTCTCCAAGAATATTTTATCATCATTGATTTCAACAAAATTGGTATTTTTTTGCCAATATTGCAAGTTGTCTAGCAGTTTTTGAAATTAAAATAAAGTTGATAAAATTTTGTTATGGAAACAAAACAACTATGCTAGGTTATATTATTTAGGTTTCCTCACAAAACCCATGTGCCCTAATTTTAGTTCTTTGCTCCAAATTCCTTTTCCATAAATTAGGTTCCCTCACAAAAACCATGTGCCCTAATTGTGATGAAGCATTCCTTGTGCACCTCATCATTGACTACTTGTATCATCTATTAGGACTTTGGGGGTGGATCTTTGAATGAAGGATGATATTGTGTATTGAGCCCACATAAGTTAAAACATACCTGACCTAGAACACTAAAGATACAATTGTTGGGGATGTTTCCCCATACCCCACCATAGAAGAGCTAACTCATTTATCTTGGGCTTGATACACACTGTGTTCTTTTCATGAATCCTTGTATTAGTGTCTTGTCTTAATGTCGTCCTAATCATCCTAGTCTCCTTTGTAATCCAAAAAATAACCTTGGTTTTTCAAGTTGAACTTGGAGTTATTTTAATAGTGCTTAGTAGTATTGGATGTGCAAAAAAAGTAGAATATGTTCAACTTCTGTAGGTTCTTGTCTCTTTTAATAGGTTCCCCATTATCACTATATTTTTTTCCCTCCTTTGTTTGCTGGAATTAGGGTCACTTGGATTCGATAAAAAAATTCTAGACCCAATCCTCTTTTTGTGGTTCTTTATAATGTGCATTGGGTTCCATGTCATCTTCCATTTCTATGGTCATGTTTAGGGTTCCTAGATATTATATTTCAACTTACCAAAAATATCCTTCAATACAAAGTTGTATCATTGTACCATTTCTCCCTTCAAGCATCTAATACTTCTCAACTTTGTAAATGCCAAATTCAAAGTATATAGATATCCATCTAGTACTTCCTTGAACTAATTGACTACATCATCCCAAAGTCACAAATCTAGTTGCTTGTTATCTCTCTATTACCATTTGAGTATGGTGCCTCATAATGTACCTTTGAATGTGATCCACTAGGTGGATAGGTTAATGCTTTTCTCAACTTCCCAATGGGTATTACAAGCAAATATATGATCATTCAAACCCCTAGTGCCATCAAAAGTCGACAACTTTGATATATCACATTGACACTTATTTTTAACATTGTTCTACTTCTTCTCCTTATTACATGGGTATAGGTATATCTCTTTATAGAATGTTTGAATATATCACCCTTTACTCTTGACAACCTTCCTCAGTCAATTGGATTTTCCTGATGATGCTTTAGGTGAGTCAAGATTTTGGTCTATGTATTCTTGTTCACAGTCTAATACGTGTTTGAAATTGGTCTCTATGATTTGAAACTCTTTAGACAATCCCTCCCCATTTGTTAGTGATGCCTTAAAGTTTTTCTCACCATCATGGTGTCATCCTGTTAATCCTTGAGGTATTGGGCCATTGCATTGTTATTGTTTTCATAAGTGATAGACTCATTTTTTATAATTGTACCCATGGATTATCAAGAGTTATTTGTAAACATAAGATGTAAAGAAGGCCACTTCCATGAAGTGGCAATACTTATTCTTTGTATTCTTATGCAATATGGGTTATTTGGACCATAACATTTGAGATCATAGTGGACAAACCTTGGTTTGGGCTCTTCTAGACAAATCATTATAACACTTTCTCTCTAATATTTTTTTGTGGTATTGAATTGGCATAAGACTTGCAATGTTGAAAACGAGAAAGATCAAAGTATCTATGGTCAAAACTTTCAGTTTTTGATTCACTATATTTTTACAGTACATGTTGTAGAAGTTAGTGTTTTTTCTTAGTCCCAAACCTTGCTTCAAGGATAGGTTCTACCAAAAATCTCATATCTAATATTGAGTCATTCAATTTAAGTAAATTATTGCAATTGGAAAGAGGATGGAGTAGGGTATTATAGGTCAAAATCTTGAAGTGATATAGGTGTAATGCGATAGGGCATACAAGTTCGTCCCCCTAAAACAAGGAAGACATAAAAGGTTTTGGAAATTTCACTATAATGTTCCCTTGGAAGATACAAATTGCATGGGATAAATGGAATCTTATAAAGGATATATCATATTACATCCTATACAAGTCTAATCAATAGAATATTAGAATTGATAAGGCTATAAGAAGTGCAAGGTCAAACAAAAAAGCATACCCCAAATTAGGGCTTTACAAAGTCTATCAACTTATAATTATTATAAATTTTGATTGGAAGCTCATTTAATTGTGATTCAAAAGGGGTTAGAAAGATGTATCATAGAAAAATATATGGGAATCAATTTTGGTACATTTGAGGATATTTTCTTGAAAAAGGACCATTACTATGGGAAGAAACAAGACTATCTTTGTAGAAGAAACAAGAGACTATGTAAGAATTTTCCAAGTCGAATAACGTACCAAGAGAAATTATGGAATACCATAAATTTACTAGCTCTTCATCCTCCATCCCAAACCAATGATGTCACTACCATTAAAATCACATACATTCTATGAACAAATTTCATGTATTAAAACAATAGGTTCGATCAATCTTCTTATATATATTAAGACACAGTCCCCCCCATAGAGCGCTCCCCTCCATCAGAGCCAAAGATTATTAGCTTAAAAAAACCCAACACAAAATACTTCGAGAGACCTCCCCTCCATATGATTACCTTACAAAACCCCAACACAAAATAATTGATGCAGTAATATTATGTTTTCCACGAGACTCTTCTGAGACACTATGATTGTGACATTTCTCCACTTGATTGTTCTAATTTGATACTAGGTCTCCCATGCCAACAACAATGTAGGGATCTCTATGATGATAAAATTAATACATATACTCTCTTCAAATGTGGAAAAGAATATAAATTAACCATTTCTACTATCTCTCTTTCTCACCCATCTATCACATTTCGACAACTTAAAACATCCATAAATGTATATCTTTACATGTTCTTCCTCCAATGGCTAAAACCACACCACTTATCTCACAATCCCTTCTCCCACTCGGCCTCAAAACCGTAAATTCACTAGTTGTTCATCCTACAAACCAAACCAAGGATGCAACTTCTAATAAAGTCACACATTATGTGACATATTGTCATATATTAAAACATCATGTTGGATCCTAACATCCTTTTCACAAATTGACTAGTTGTTCATCCTCCAAACCAATCAAAGACGTCACTTCCAATAAATTCACACACTCTGTGACAGATTGTGACGTCTTAAAACATCATGTTGGATGAATCTGTTTAGACACCCCCCATAGAGCCCTCCCCTCCAACATTATTTCCAACTCAAACCTTTCCTCCATTCCCCAACAACCACTAAAGGCACTTTCCAAATATGTGAAATTCTAGGATCATGGATTTCCAAACTATCGATCTCCACTCGAACTCTTTGATAGGTCTCAAATCCAGTTCTCCACTGAGCATCGAGGGATATGCAACTTTATGCAACTTATATGTAACTTTATGCAACTATATGCAACTTTATGAAACAATGCAACTTATGCAACTTATGCAACTAGATGCAACTATATTGAAACTATATGCAACTATATTGAAACAATTTCGTATGCAACTATATGCAAATATGCAACTATATGCAACTATGCAACTATATGCAACTATATGCAACTATGCAACATGCAACTTTATCAACTTAAGCAACTTTATGGAACTTATGCAACTTTACGCAACTTTATGCAACAATGCAACTTATGCAACTATATGCAGCTATATGCAACTATATGCAACTATATGACAATTTCATATGCAAATATGGCTGGAACTATATGCAACTATGCAACTATAGGGAACTATAAGCAACTTTATGCAAAAATTCAACTTATGCAACTATATGCAACTTTATGGAACTATATTGCAACTATATCGAACTTTATGCAACTATATGGAACTATAAGCAACTTTATGCAAAAATGCAACTTATGCAACTATATGCAAATTTATGCAACTATATTGCAACTATATGCAACTTTATGCAACTATATGCAACTTATGCAACTTTATGCAACTTATATGCAACTATATGCAACTTTATGCAACAATGCAACTTATGCAACTATATGCAACTCTATTGCAACTATATGGAGTTATAAACAACTTTATGCAAAAATGCAACTTATGCAACTATATGCAACTTTATGCAACTATATGCAACAATGCAACAATGCAAGTATATGCAACTATATGCAAATATGCAACTTATCCAACTATATGCAACTTTATGCAAAAATGCAACTTATGAAACTATATGCAACTAGAGCCATGAACAATGCCTCAAAGTACCACACAGAAACTCTAGAGGGGTATCCTTGGCCTCAATAGGATATTTTGAGCGATGGGTATGGGTCTTGGGTCCTTGGACAAGATCGAAAGAGGAAACCCCCTCCTTCCATCCCATTGTCTCCTCTCAGGTTCAATGCCTTCACAGTATTCCATATAGAAGACCACAACCCTTTCCTTTATAGTTTGTACAACTCCATCAAAACCATTCCTCCATTCCCCACTAGCCACTAAAGGCACTTTCCAAATATGTGAAATTCCAAGATCATGGATTTCTAAACTATCGATCCCCACTTGAACTCTTTGATGGGTCGCAAATCCAGTTCTCCATTGAGCATCGAGGGATATGCAAATATATGCAACTTTATGCAACTTATATGCAACAATGCAACTTATAATTGCGACAGATAAGTGTGACAATTTCAACTTTATGCAATTAAATGCAACTATATGCAACTGTGTTGGTACCAAAAACGTATATTGGCACGATAACTTATCTTGCTGTTTTACCAAGTGTAGGTACCACCAAATAGGTATCTGTCAGATCTATCTTCCTTGAGTGATGATCAAGATATACTAAGAGAGGTTGAAAGTGAGACATGTTGTGCTAGATCTACCGGTTCTAGATCAACTAGGTTGGAAAAGCTAAGGAAAAGATTTCGTATACGCATGAAATTTTTTCTTGCAAATGGAGGGTCATGTAATTATGATGTTAAGAGAATAGGTATTTAATATTATGGTATATTCAGGAGGTATGAACCTCTATTGTGACCTATGACGAGATTAGAATATTCCAAAAGGAAGCAAAGAAGTAAAGGAAACCCTAGATGAGAAGTCGACTACAGAAATATAATTAATATGAATTAATTAGTACCCAGAAGGAGAAGTCGGCCCCAGTAAGTCTTTCAGAACCACTATAAATATAGGGCTCCAGTCTCTCATTTGACACATTCTCAGAATTGCAGAAAGCTAGTTGTGCGCACTGCAGTTGGTAGTTTTGTGTGCATGTTTCTAGGGAAGAGTGTTGCGCCTGTTTCTGGGTGGGACTATCTGATCAACTTTGGTTACTTTTCTTTCCTGGTGCATTAGCCTTTCTTGGCTATTGATTGCTACCAATATTCTTCTCTGTCAAGGTCAAGGTGCTCGGAGGGTGGCTTATGCCTATGGTTGGGTGACAAAGGTATTGTCAATGGTAAAACGAGCACAATCTTTCAAGGTACGCTTAACCCCAATGAGCTTTGGCACAGAAGGTACGCTCACATTAACTATCAAGATTTACCCTTTCTCAAAATGATGGTTGAAGGAATACCAAAGTTGCAGTCTATACATGAAGGAATCTCCAAAGGATGTGCTCTTGGGAAGAATATCAAGAAAATATTCCCAAGCAACAACAACAAATCTAAGGAGATTCTAGATCTAATACACCCAGATGTTTGCGGTCTGATGCTAGTAAAATCTCTAGGAGGATCTTCTTACTACATAATCTTTATGGATGACTATTCAAGAAAGACTTGGTTATATCTACTCAAGATGAAAGACGAAGTATTCGACAAGTTTCAAGAGTTCAAAGAAGAAATAGAAAATCTCATGAATAATAAGATCAAGATGCTAAGAACCAATAATGGTTGAGAATACACATCGAAGGAATTCGTTGCATTTTGAAAATTGGTAGGGATTAGGAGGGAGATGACTGTTCCTCATAATCCTCAAAAAAATGGTGTAGTAGAAAGAAAGAACAGATCCATTGAAGAAACCATAAAAGCCTTACTAAATGATCAAGGCCTATCCATGTTCTTATGGGGAGAAGCAACAATGAAAACAATATATGTGCAGAACAGAAGTGCTCATCCTATATTGAAGGACATGACACCAGAAGAAGCCTTCTCAGGTAAGAAACCCAATGTGGAAAACCTAAGAATATTTGGATGTCCTGTTTACTTTCACATTCCCAAGGACAAGAGGAATAAACTAGAACCTTCAGGAAGGAAAGGGATATTCGTGGGATACAGTGATTCATCCAAAGCTTATAGAATATATATTCCAGAACAACACAAGATCGAAGTCAACAGAGACGTAACATTCAATGAGAGGATGGCCTTCAACAAATCCATAGAAGAAAATATAGAAGAAGAAGAGATTGAATAACTTAACGAAGAAAGCACAGAAAACGTAAATGACAAAAAGGAACTACTTGATCATCCTATGGAGCCATGTGAAAACATTGATTCATATATCATACCTAAGACCAAGAAAAGACCATCTTGGCTTGAAGCTACGTTAAAATATGAAGAAAGACTCAAGGTTCCAGAAGGAACATTCAGAAAGAGTAAAAGACCTAAAAGATTCTCAAGTTATGCAACATACATGACGAAGCTTCTAGATGAAGAACCTACCACATTTGAAGAAGCATTTCAAAAGGAAAAATGGAAAGAAGCTATGACGGAAGAGCATCAATCCATTATGAAAAATGAGGTATGGGAAATCATACCAAGACCTAAAGAAAAATCGGTGGTAACCTCAAAATGGGTGTACAAGATCAAACATGTAGCAGACGAAAGCGTAGATAAATACAAGGCAAGATTCGTAGCTAGAGGGTTCTCCCAAAAGTAGAGAGAAGATTACGACGAAACCTTTGCTCCGATGGCTAGATATAATTCCATCAGAGCTATCATATCTCTTGTCGCTTCCATGGGATGGAACTTACATCAGATGGATGTAAATACGACCTTCATTTATGGAGAAATTGAAGAAGAAGTATATATTGAACAACCTCAAGGTTAGAGGTACATTCTAGGGACACTCACATTTGCAGATTAATGAAAGCTCTATATGGACTCAAGCAAGCTCCAAGAGCTTGGTATGCCAAAATGGACAACAATCTAACAAGACTTGGTTTCTCCAAGAGTCATGCAGATCCAAACCTTTATTACAAAGTCGAGGACAATGCACCTATGATTCTACTATTATATGTTCACAATCTATTCATAATAGGTGAAGAGTCTCTTATTATCCAGTGCAAGAAGGAATTAGCTTCTGAATTTGATAGGAAAGATCTAGGTCTCATGCATTATTACTTGGGACTAGAAGTATAGCAGAAGCATGGTGAAGTATTCCTTGGACAAGGAAAGTACACAATAAAGATCCTTCAGAAATTTGGAATGATGGATTGTAAGTCCATGGACACTCCTATGACTGCAGATATAAGAAAAGTGAAAGTTCCAGATTCTGATCTAGTAGATCCATCTCTATATCGACAACTAATTGGGTCATTGATGTATCTGGTAAATACTCGACCAGACATATGCTTTGTCGTGAATACACTAAGCCAGTTCCAAGTGGAACTAATACATGAGCATTGGATAGATGCAAAGCATCTATTAAGATATATTCGTGGAACAATAAACTATGGTTTGAGATATACCACATCCAGTGATATACAACTTCATGGATTCACAGACTCAGATTGGGCAGGAAGTGCAGAAGATAGAAAGATCACTTTAGGTATGTGTTTCATCTTGCGCTCCGCTATGATATATTGGGGCAACAGGAAACAAAATTTGATCAGACTTAGCATAGCAGAAGAAGAGTATATCGCATCATGTGAAGCATGCACTGAAGCAATATGGTTAAGGAAGTTAATCTCTGATTTATTCGATCGGATTCCAGAATCGACCATAATACATTGTGATAATCAGAGTTGTATAAGATTATCAGAACATCCCATATTTCATGAAAGGTTGAAACACATTGAGATAAAATACTACTTTATTCGAGATAAAGTCCAGGAAGTAGAGGTAAAGATCGAATATATCCCCACTGACGAGCAGACAACAGACATTCTAACAAAACCTCTATCCAGAATAAAGTTTTCATATTTTCGAGAGAAGATGGGGATCATGGAAATAACTCCCTTAGCTGAAAGGGAAGACTCCCCAGGTTAGGAGGGAGTAGTAAAATATTATTGAAAAATATTGTTGAAAAATATTATTGAAACATTTATCTTTGTGATTGAAAAATAGTCAAGATTGGACAGATTCTTTCCTGTTCGGAAAGTGGATTGAGATTTCTGACAGACAACGATTTCTCACTATGGTTAACATGGGAAATGGTCCAGATTAATGATGTATCATAGACAACGACTTTCCATTGTGTTTAACTTGGGGAGTGGTCTAGGGCAGTCTCTCTTCTTGAGGGTTACTCAAGAAGACTGGCCTGCCTCGCCGGACAGTTATTTCTCATTGTGGTTAACATGAGGAATTGTCCATTTTGGAGGTTGATATAGGACAATATTTTCCTCTTGTGGTTAATAGAGGAAATGGTTCAGACAGTCATTCCTTAGGGTTTATACATTCTCTCCAGGGTGCACTTTGATTAGTGTAGGAAGAATGGCCCAGGGTGGGGAATGGTTCAGGCTCAACAATCAGGGACATACATTCCTTAGGGTTTAGACATTCTCTCCAGGGTGCACTTTGATTAGTGTAGGAAGAATGGCCCAGGATGAGGAATGGTCCATGGCTTAGAAATCAGAAACAACCATTCTTCCTTGTTTGAGAATAATAGGGTAGATAGCCCATTATTAATGTTCTATACTGAGGGCATATATTCTTTCAGATCTCACAAATGTGAGTGAAAGATTGGCCCAGATGGTTCAATTTATTTTTAACAATATTTTCTGTGCAGGTTGTCATCGGATGATTGTTATGGAGATTGTCTGTCTCCAGACAGTAGAGATATACCACTGTGGTGGATTTGTTCCACTGTTCATGACTATGTATCACGGTTTGAGTAGTTGCATACTACCACGGATAAACACATGCGTGTCCTATCAATTTTTATTATACCAGTTGTCATAGGAGATTATCCAGTTGGATAATAATGATGGTGCTCGTGATACTACCAATTGAATGGTCTGTTTGTGCTCAAGACCATACCTCCCTANCTTCAGGAGGTATGAACCTCTATTGTGACCTATGACGAGATTAGAATATTCTGGAAGGAAGCAAAGAAGTCAAGGAAACCCTAGACGAGATGTCAATTGCAAAAATATAATTAATATGAATTAATTAGTACCTAGAAGGAGAAGTTGGCCCCAATAAGTTTTCCAGAACCACTATAAATATAGGGCACCAGTCTCTCATTTGACACATTATCAGAATTGCAGAGAGCCAACTGTGCGCACTGCAGTTGGCAGTTTTGTGCGCAAGTTTTTGGGGAAGAGTGTTGCACCAGTTTCTGAGTGGGACTATTTGATCAACTTTGGTTACTTTTATTGCCTAGTGAATTAGCCTTGCTTGGCTATTGATTTCTACCAATATCCTTCTCTATCAAGGTCAAGGTGCTCGGAGGGTGGCTTCGGCCTATGGTTGGGTGACAAGGGTATTGTCAATGGTAAAACGAGCATAATCTTTCGTATTCTAACATAGGTGAGATTGAGTTTCCCTTGAGGTATAAACATCTAGTGCAACGATGGGAACCTAAGGAGCTACCTGAAGTGAACAAAGATTTCTTCATTGGTGGGAGGATGTATCGCATTGATCCTTCATCCTTACATGGATTGGGGTTATTTTCCATGGATGGCATAAAGGTCGGATATGGCACTGTAACTGAATTGATGGAGTATGTCGGACCATTATACAAATACAATAACCAGTTGATGTTGGTCTAATATACGTAAAGTATGAGGAGATACGGAGTTGCCGCAAATTATATACAACTACTAGATAACAATCAAAATAAAGGAGAAACTATGTATATTGATGGAAGGCCAAAAGCTACTGGAAACATTGCAGACTTTATAAATAGTACACAACCAGTGGCAACAATGAAGAAACCGAATTTCATATTTGAGGCATGAGAAGGAAATAGCATAGTTGTATGTGCAACAAAAACAATAGTTCCAGGTGAAGAGTTGTTGATCGATTACAACTTAAATCAAATAGATGAAGGGGGTGCGACTATGGGGGTAAATATCTTACATACCATTCAACTCAACCTTTGGTCAATCATTGTTACAATTTATTGTTGCAATATTTCAAATTTTTACTGCATAAATTTTTTACTGCATAGATGGTGGGGCCACCCACAACTTCATCGACGCTTCACTAGTATTG
>JASDQU010507022.1:67550-79557 GCA_032191745.1 Picea mariana
TGACTATGAATTTCCTCCTAGTGAGGATTTTGAAGGTACTGATGAAGAGTTTCCTCCAAGTGAGGATTTCCAAGGCACAAATGAGGATGGAGAAGAATTTCCCCCAAGTGGGGAATTTAAAAGCAATGATGACGATTATGACAATGTTGAACAATCTTTCTCGAATGAGGAATTTAAAAGAAACAATGTTGGTGCTAATAATTTCCCTCAAAGTGAGGATTTTGAGGGTACCGATGAGGATAATGAAGATTTTCCTCCAAGTGAGGACATTGAAGCTAGTAATGAGGATGAGGATGAGCAAGAATATCTTTCAAGTGGCAAGTTTCAAAGTAGCGAAGATGATTATGTCATTGGTGATAACTCTTTCCCGCGTGATAAATTAAAAAGAAACAATGCTGATTTTGTTTTTCCTCCAAGTGAGGATTTTCAAGATACTGATGAAGGTTTTCAAGGAACTAAGCAGGATGGTGGAAATTTTCACTCAAGTGGGGATTTTTTAAGAAATGAAGATGATTATGTCAATAGTGGACATAATGTTGATGATTATTTTTCTCCAAATGATTATGTTGATGATTATTTTTCTCCAAATGATTATGTTGATGATGATGTTCTCAAACATTCTGCTGCAACAAATGAAGGTGATTGACATTCTCTAGTTCAGTCTCCTGACAATGTTTTGTTTAATACTCCTTGTGGTGATAAGGAAAAACCATCTAGTGAGGACGATGAAATAGTGGAGACATTGCAAAGATACATTGTGTCTAGGAGCAAGATTAGACCTTTTTATATCGATCCAAAGCATTCTAGTTATACAAGGTATAGGAAAGAATTTCTCACTAAATCAATTTCCATAAAATAATTGTTTGAAAAGAATGGACTACATGTATGCCTTGAATAAAAGGAAGACATATTTGGCAATGAATAAGAACATGCAAAATTCATATTTGATGGGGTGCATGATATCCACCGATAAAATATATGCTTATAGCATTGGGAATATTTTACTTTGCAGAAAAGCTTTCAAAAAATTCACTCTATTGTTAATCTTCGTCTATCAAGAATCCAGACAAGGTTGGAAAAAGATCCATCATTTTATTCAAAGGTACATCATGGACGAGAGAGTGGGCCATTCACAAACACTGCATTGCCATGGATGCACGATTTCTTTTCCGAACATGGAGAGTGTATGCCAGATAGAGACATAATACATATTCCAGATAATTTTTCAAGGAGGGAAATCTACAACTTGTACAAAGGATATGCTGAAGATGTTGAAGCAAAGGATAATTTTATTATATATGCATATTTTACAAGAATATGGAAGAAACGATTCAACAATGTTTGTATTCCTAAGAAGTCAAGGATGGGGATTTGTAGTATCTGTGCTACTCTTAAATCAAGAAGAGATAAATCTGAAGGGGTCAAAAGAGGTATGTATTTACTATTTATTTTTTTAAATTGAATAGTTATCAACTATGAAAACATACAATCAATATTTCCATTTTATGTCATGTGCAGATTCCATAATCAAAGCGCTTCAAGAACATCGGAAACAACAATCAAGTGAAAGAAAAAAGTTGTACAAACATTGGAAGAAGTGTTATGATGCTCCAAACAAATATTTAGGTGTGATAATTGATGGCATGGACCAGAAGAAAACACTTCTACTACATTTTGTCCATACACCCAAAAATTTACAGGAAGAGAATTTCATTCAGTTTCACTTGGTTGGTTGTATGGTTTTCAAAGGAAAAATGTGTCCAAGAGTTTACTTCACAACTCCAAATATTCACAATGATGCAAATCTGTCCTTCACCATAATTCATCATGTGCTCACTCCCCGGTCTGGAAATATTCCTCAAGTTCTCTATCTACAGTTGGACAACACTAGTCGTGAAAATAAAAATCAAATTGTGTTTGGATATCTAAGAATGCTTGTTGAAATGGGAATCTTTCAAAAGGTGAAAGTTGGTTTCCTTCTTGTTGGACACACTCATGATCATATTGATCAAATGTTCAGTCGTTTTTTCGTAACATTGAAGAGGAAAAATGTTGGAAGTCTACCATCATTGATTGAATGTATCAAGAAAGCATAAATTCCAGAACCTGTTTTTCATATATTAGAAGAAACTGTTGACATGCGAAGATTTATTCAAGGAACACATCGTGAAGAAAAATGTGTTGACCAACTTAATGACATTAGCTTCCAACATCAATTTTGTTTGAAAAAAATTGATGGGAAAACACTTATATGGGGAAAGCAGTATTCAAATACTACAGAATGGGGGCCTTCATCAGGTTTATCATTTTTTAAGTTCATTCCAGATCATCCAATTTTTGCATCAAAAATATTATTTTTACAATCAGTTGTCGAAATCCATAATGCAAGAAGGCGTAATAGAGATGCAGATTATTCGGAATGCCTGGAAGAAATTAAAAATTCCATTAAGGATACATATGAGTACTTTGATGTTGTTGATTCTGTTTGGTGGGAGTCTTTTTTGAATATTCAAAGTGACATAATTTAAATCTCAACAAATGAAGATACAATGTTGAGGACTCCATTTCATTGGCCACAAAATATGCCAAACGAATCTGAAGAAACAAACATTGTTGAAGTTCAAGAATCTCAAAGTGTTATTGAGATTACACAAGCAGAGGAAAGAGAAAGGTATATTGGCTCGTGAAGGTCACGTGCACAATGTGAGGCCATGGAAGACCTTTACAGGGGTTCAATACAAGATATTAAGGAGGGTAGCATGATTGCAGTTTTAGCGACTGAGGATCCACATGGTTATCCATTATGGATAAGAAAGGTTATAAATATTGAGAAAGAAAATACTGATGTTGTTCCAATTGAAGTACATTGGTATGCAACAAGTACACACCCATTCAATGGTGTGTACAAGCCAGAGATGGTGGTTGAGAAACATGTCAATAGAAAGAGAAAAATAAAGGGTCAAAATACAACTCGTCGTCACACTGACCTCTTAAAATTAGGTGATGTTGACATACTTGTTTATGAATTCAATTTGACAAAGAGAGGAACTCTTCGATCCAAGACAACAAAGATTATCAAGAGGTTGCTACCACAAGAAATAAATCCAAGATGGGAGTCTATTGAGCCTAGTCGTAGATCTAAAAGGAATTTGACATATGAAATGTTGGGCATGCATGTAGACTCAGATGGTGCATTCATCAACAATAGAGAAGAGTATGGATCATCTACATATTTATCAAAATATTATCTGAAGACAATGTAGACTCTGATTTCAAATGATCTCAAGTGGTACCAAGTGATAAAAATCCGATTTCAAATGATCTCAAAATTTAACGTTTTGAAAAGAAAAAAAAATCAAAGACATCTTTTTTGTTTTTAAGTATTGATTTTAAGGTTTTTCTGAGCTACTTTCTAAGTTTTGAAGGCCATGTTTGAAAAATGTTGTAATTTTGACCCCATTTTAAAAAATGGTGATACCGATAGCACCACTTTTTGATTTGGGGGTTGATTTTCATGTTTTTTATGCAAAAATATGGGTTTTTTGGGCCAGAGTTCTTGTTTTGAGGTCACAGTTCTCATTAAGTTAGTAACTATGTTGGAGACACTATGAAGAGGAGGGACTCTAAAAATGAAGGACCACCATTGATTGGTATGGGGGAAATATTTAATCTCAGTCATGAGTCTTGTGGGCCCCATTTGTTGGTAAGTGGAATGGGTGCTCAAGTGGGAAGTAATTGTTAGGTAAGTAGAGGCCCCAACGTAATCTTAGCCATTATAATCCTAGATACAAATACCGTTAGATCTCAGTGGATGATCAATCGAGACATCATCATTGGAAGGGAGGTCAATCTAGGTGGTTGGGAATTCCGACGGGAGCTAGTCTGAATAGCCACAAATTGTTGTCCTAGGGGTGATAAGAAAATCAAACTGTCCGACTGAGGGTATTTAGGCACCTCGATACTTTAGTAAGTTAAGTGGGGATACTTCCCTAAGAATTATTAGGACTTATCTTAGATTAAATTGTGATAAGAGAAGTCCTCACCTAAGCAACTGGTGAAATAAATAACATGACGTGAGAAGAGAAAAGGGAGAAAGTCGACATGCCACCAAGGTAAGTGAGAGTCAGGGGGTCGGGTGTGTTACAGAGCTCATAGGATGCATGTTCTTCCATTTAAAATTCTAAAAAATATGATCTATAAATTCAAGGAAGTCTCAACCATTCTTGGAGACAATATTCCAAAGTGATAGGAAACAAATTCACCACTCAACTGTCAATAAAGTGCCATAGAGTTTAAAAGTTTATGGTTTTTCTTTTTGGAAGTTCACCTACCAACTTTAAGGGAGGTTGTAAAATTATGGTTTCAATTGAATCGTTTATAAAAGTGTTACATGAGTTTGCTCATTGCATGTACTAATTCCTTTATTCATGTGTTTTACTTATAGGTAGGATGATGACTATGTTGATTCTAAATATCAATAAAATTGGAGCATGAAGGAAACTTCTAGGTCTAGCCAGTGCACATATTGGACATGAATATCAAGGTGCTCTAGAACTAAGCCATCAACCTGGTAAAGGTTCAATGGACCACTACAGTCTTGAAGGTGCTACATGTGAACAAACAGACGTCATGTGGGAGGAGTACCTATAGCTTTTTGTAGGTTTTTGAAGAATACTGAATGTACATTTTATATATAAATGCACCAAGGACAATGTAAAAATAAGGAGGGGAATGAAATACCCCAATTTAATCCCCAAGTTGCATAGTGTATATGTACATATGAGCTATTAGGCTAATCACCTAGTGTGCTTTGGGTTGGAGTGTCTGTAAAGTTGAAAGGCTAGAGATCCTAGTGATGTAAAATGTACATACACTCACATATATCAATAAAAATAACATCATAACTACAAACCATTAAACGAAAAGAGTATGGGGAGATAGAACTCCACAAGGGGTAAAGGTGAGGGGGCTAGAACTCCATGTGTCAAAAAGGAACCATGTATAAAAAAGTTAAGGGGCTTAGTGGAAACTACCACTCTTCACCTCATTTTCACCATTGCTCATGCAATTGGAGTTGCTAGCCTTGCTCTGTCATTTCCATATTTCCTTTCCATTTCCATATTGCTTTTTCATTTCCATGGAAACTTATGTTGTTGTAGAATTGAATTGGGGAAAACATGTGAGCTTATGTGAGCATAATTCTAGGTGAATTATATTGTTTGAGAACACAATCCTCATTAGGTTGCCTTAGGGAAGGATGGAGCCCTGGAGTGAGGATTGTGGAGGCATGGAGGGTACTTGGAGACTCCATTGACGCAACTATAGTTCTTGGAGCCTCAAGACTTAGAGACTTCTTGGTCGACCTATGTTGGAGCCCTAGATTGAGTTGACATTTGTACACTTGTCTGACATCAATTGTATAGAAGAACACACTCTCTAAAGGGAACTTAAATTGCAACATAATAAAGATGCATCCACAAGATTTAGTTTTGCAATTTGAACATATTACCTAACTACATGAAATGGTGAATCCTCCACCTAAAGTTAATGTAGTCTAGAGGAACTTAATCTTATATGTATACAAAAACATTGGAAACTATCTTTCACATCCAAGAATTGAAAACTATGAATTATAATCACTTAAAGTTAGTATTCCACATAATGATACATTAGAGCATACGATTCGGCTTGCAAAAAACCTCTAGTTTTGAAAATTGTTGGTGAACAATTTCCTTTATTGGTTGTTATTTTATCAGTATATTGTTGTTGAACGATTTCCTTCATTAGTTATCATTTCATAAGTGTATAGAGAAATAATAAATGTGTGAATCCCATGAAATACTCATAACACTTTCTAGTGCATGCTAATTGCTAGGTTATGAATGAGCGCTTGGAGTGTCTAGTTGATAGAAACCTGGTAGGATAAAACTAAAACAATTGTTCAATGGGATGAGTTTGAGTCTAGTCAATTTGAAGTGGCATATTAAATAAATGTAGGAGAGTAAGGGGAACTAGAGATGCCTCATGAAATAACATAAATATTGACAATGTCTAAGTAAATTATAGAAGATTTGTGGATGAAAAATAGATATAAATTTAAATGTAAATAATCTCACTAACCCTCACACAAGGTTAAATTTATGTAATAACAGAGATATTGACAATATCTAAATAAATTATAGAATATTTGTGGATGAAAAATCAATATAAAATTTAAATATCAATAATCTTAGCGATCCTCACACAAAGTTTAATTTATGTTAAGGTCAATGTGAATGAATCCATTAAGTTGGAGATGCGCATATTGGACAGGAAACTTCATGTCAACAAATGTCCTTTTTGGTCAGACAAGTGTATAAAAGGAATAAAAGGACATCATGTGGGAGGAGTACCCGTAGTTTTTTGTAGGTTTTTGAAGAATACTAAATGCACATTGTATATACAAATGCACTGAGGACAATGCAAAAATAAGGAGGAAGGGAATGTAATACCCCAGTTTAATCCCCAAGTTGTATATTGTATATGTACATATGAGCTATTAGGTTGATCAACTAGTGTGTTTTGGGTTGGAGTGTCTGTAAAGTTGAAAGGAAAAAGAGCCTAGTAATGTAAAATGTACATACACTCACATATATTAATAAAAATAACATCACAATTGCAGACCATCGAACAAAAATATTATGGGGGGCTAGAACTCCACAAGAGGGAAAGGTGATGGGGCTAGAACTCCATGTGTCAAAAAGGAACCATGTATACAAAATTTAAGGGGCTTAGTGGAAAATGTTAGCACTGAGAGCCACCCTTAGACTGCTAGAGGATAAGCCCAGTACCCATTCGATTTAATGATTATAACAGGTTATACTTGGTGGATCAACAAGAGAAGAGTAAAAGGGAGGGAAGTGGACTGCTTGCAAATGCATTCTATTGGACATGGAGTCATAACATTCTACAGATCAAAGGCAATCAAGTTTCCTACCAGACAAAAGGCTTATGCAAGGATGGGTAGAAGAATAGAAGGTGAACAAAAAGAAGAATATCCACTTAACATAGATCGTTTCTGAAATATAGATAAAAGAGTGCTTGAACAATAATCAATGATTAACAAGAAATTACCACAAATCCTTTGCGGGTCATGAATCCATTGACCAAAAGAAGATTTTGATCTTCAAATTTTGTTAATATTACTCAAGTAAGATGATAAGAAAGAATGGAAACAAGAGAAAAATAGTCTGGTATCACAACTTTCATAAATATCTAATGGCAGAAATGCCTACAACACATGCCCTCAGGATTACAAATACATAGATAAATTGCCCCTGTAGCTCTCTCAAGCTCTTTCTAGTAATGAACCCCCTTCTCCAAGAGCTCCCTCCTTCATTAAATAGAAAAAAAAAATCCAAAATATCCTTAGGAGGTTGTGTTCCATCTCTTTCATTAGATTCTGGGCCTTGGAGATAGGTGGCAACAATCAAAGAGACAAAAATCCAACAAACTGCTAAATTTTAGGAAGTTGTTGGAAGTCATTAATAAATCTATTGCCAACTCACTGCATGGAGCTAAATATTAGGTGTAGGTGTCCTTTAACATCCAACTGATCTTTGAGAAATTATTTGAACCTTCCTTGAAAGGTGGCAACCTCCAAACAAGGAGAATATCCAATAACTGTATGAGTTAACAACGTCGGTTTGCAACACACTTGTTGTACCTGGTGTTTTAATTTTATCTTTCAAATTTCAAGATGGGTCAGGCTGATTTTTGGTCATCTGGTCAATGCTGTAATCATGCTCCTCCATAAAAAAATTTAGAAGAACCCACATCACCATTTGGGATTTATGATAAAATATTTAGAAGAAGTTGTTACAGGGAATGAGTTTGCAGTGCCAATTTGCAGTGCACTTGTTGTACCTGGTGTTTTAATTTTATCTTTCAAATGACAAAATGGGTCAGGCTTATTTTGTCATCGGGTCAATGCCATAATCATGCTCCTCCAAAAAAAAATTCAAAAGAACCCACATCACCATTTGGTATTTATGATAAAATCTTTAGAAGAAGTTGCTACAGGAAATGAGTTCGCAGTGCCTCTGACAACGGTGCTACAAACTTTCTTGTAGGTGTTGTTTTGTGCCAAATCAACTCAACTGATTCCAAAACTTTCAAGAAGCCTTGAAAACCTCAGATAAACCTGCTACAACTTCTGAGTAATGAAAATAACTTTCATAAAAAGTACATTCATATCAACATAGGACAAGACATTCCTTAGATTTACAAGCTTGCATATATAATATATTATAGCAAAACTGATTGAAAGTTGCAGACATAATGATTTATCCTCTTCTTGTTGTTGAACATTACACTAACAATTCTTCAAGCTCTTAATCCACCATAAGTTGTTACAGAGAGTTCGTAGTGCCAGAAGTTGTAGTATGTGACATTTTGCAGTGTACTGTGAGTTCGTAGCACATTTAACCATTTTGCAACGCATTGTGTTTTAATGAAAATGGAGATGAATTTGATACCTTTCTTTCTTTACAAATGATGACTATTACCATGATGACATGAAGACTCTTGTACATTTGTTTCAGATTAGCTTACTAGACTTAGGAAAAACCAAGACCATGATTTATTGATAGAACACAAGACTCAAAACCTTGAGACCATACCAATATGACTCGTACCTAAGCTTTTAAAACATTACTGAGATCAGAAAGACTAATCACATGATTGACCAAGACCAATGGTGTCTTTTTGAGAACAAACTTAGAAAAAATTACAGGTGAGGTAAAACCAAAGACTAATGATGTTCTTCAATACATATCATGTGCTAACATAAACTACCACTCTTCACCTCATTTTCACCATTTCTCATGCAATTGGAGTTTCTATCCTTTCTCTGCCATTTCCATATTTCCTTTCCATTGTGATATTTCCTTACCATTTCCATGGAACCTTATGTTGTTGTAGAATTGAATTGGGGAAAACACGTGAGCTTATGTGAGAAAAATTCTAGGTGAATTCAATTGTTTGAGCACACAATCCTCATTAGGTTACCTTAGGGAAGGCTAGAGCCCTAGAGTGAGGACTGTGGAGGCCTGGAGGGTACTTGGAGACTCCATTGATGCAACTAAAGTTATTGGAGCCTCAAGACTTAGAGACTTCTTGGCCGGCCTATGATGAAGCCCTAAAAGGGAAGTGGGACAACCCGAGGGATTGTGGAGCAGAGAAGGGGGTCCAATTCCTTGGGTTGTGCAGGTTGATGGGGAATGAGAGCTTGCTAGTTGGATTGTTGTGGAGTTTTGTACCTTGACCCAATTTACTCATTGTTGCATGGACGTCAAACCATAGTTGGCTTAGGTAGCCTTTACCCTGGTGGAGTCGTAGCCTCGGCTCGGGGGTGACTTGCTACTAAGAGAGTTGGAGTAATGAGGTCTATGGCTAGGTGAAACGTCCGAGGTTTGTAGCCAGTTGGTGGAATTTTTAAATTTAAGTATTTGGATCATTGTGTTTATGTTATTGTTTACGTTTTGATTATTGTTAAAGGTTGTTACTGTTTAATTGTATTTATATGTATATTAATATGCATGTATGAATTATGGAAATTATGAACCCATTTGTTATAGTTATGCATACATGATGTATATCATATAGAACAAAGTAGTATTTGTATAATATGAAGGGAATATTATTACTAGTATCTAAGATGTGGTTGTTATAGTGGATTCAAAGGGAAATTGAGAAATTTCCCAATACCCCGCTGTTATCACTGAAATTTCATCTGCACATGGCAACAAGAACTCCGCATCATCAAAACAGCAATGAAGTCATTCATGGAACTACATTAGTTCCACAGCATTCCAGAAGGGTAAAAAACTATACAAAGTAACCAAAAATTGAAAGGCGCTTTACAACAGTTTGATGCACGCGCGCATGCGTGGGACAAAAATGTGTTATTAGCGCATGCGCGCCCGACGCACGACTGTCAATACAAAAAGCTACGCATCTGCTAAAATGGTGCATTAATTGAATAGGTCGGCCTCCCAACCACCTACGGACCGGCTCCCAAGTTGATTTGACTCTTAAATTAGAGCCGGATCTGCAAAATCGACGGGTTAATGACCTAAGTAAACCCTAAAAGGGTCCCTGTTCACACTTGGAGAAGGTTACGTGACCGCCTGAAGAAATGCTATAAAAAGTCGTGAGGATACATTGTTTTGGAAAGGAATTCTAAGCACCGTTATGCTGTTCAGATGGTTTAAGGGCTCATCCTTTGAACAACAACCCATCAGCTGCATCACCGAGAGTTCTTTCACTGATACGCTCAGTTCTTTTCATTTGTAAGGAAAGCAAATCGTGTGAGGGCCCCAAAGAGCCTTCCATTGGAGGGAGAAGGAACCTCTGGTCTCTTCCTTCAGCGTGCTTCGGTTTCATCAATACACCTGCCTGAAACCATTGGTGACACCTGTGTTCTGTGTTTTATGTTTGTTATTTCTTGTCGCAGTTTTATTTGTTTTTAGTTGATATTAGATTGTAGTTTGTTTTTTTTGTTTCTCTAACCCTATGCTCCATAGTTGTTCTGCCCTGCCAAACCCAACATGGTATGCAAGCACTCTGTATTTGCTCACCTGGTGATCATTTGAACATGAACAGACTGGCGACTCCGCTGGGGAGTTAAGGTATCAAATCCTCCCTCAGTTGGGTTTTATTTGCTTTCCTTTTGTTGTTTTTAACTTGCAGGGACACAAACCAGCTTCCGCCGACCTGTTAACCGGTTGATTCAAAGCAGAATCGAGAGAACTCGGTAATTTATCAAAGCGCGCGAGTATTCCACCCCACAGACGCGCGCATGCGCTCTGGTTCTCGATACGGTTCGTGCGCAGGCGCCACACGCGCATATGTTTATACTAACAGCCGCGCATTTGGACTAAATTTTTCATTGTAAGGTTTTGGATGTGGGGAAAGTCATTTTCCTTCTCAACAGTGATGTTATGCATGCTCTAAATACTACACCACTTAGACCCCTCAACTTATAAAGGGGATAGTCAAACAAACATAGGCACTTAGGTGGATAAAAATCATTTTCCCCTTATTTGCTTTTCACCACGTGGATGACTTGCTTTGATTTATAATCTAAGTTGAACATCAAATTGTAATCACATCTAAACTCACATTCGGGACTAGAAGTTGCAAGTAACAATCTTGAATATTCTCTTCTCTCGCGCCCTCAAGCGATCTTGAGAATCAGAAAAAAGATTGCGAAAACGATCTCATCTCCCTTAAAATTTCAAAACTTTTAGGAGAGGACAACGGCTCTTTCGAGACCCCTCTTAGTTTCATTTTTTCAAACACATTCTTGTAACGGTCCCATACATGCCCACATGTCAACAAAGCTAGAATAGTGTTTGAATTTCTGCTTTCTTAGATCAAAAAACTAGGAGAGTTTAAAAGTTTGTAACGGGCCCATACATGCCCACATGTTCAATCTAGGATAGTTTCATGCTTTTTCTAGATTAACTCACACATAGGGAGTTAAAGGATAGTAACGGACCACAATGTCCACATGCTAGTCTCATAGGGCTTTTAAAATTCCGCAAGGTTGTACCAATGGCATCTAGATTATTTAGGTAATCAAACTCTTGTAAAGGACCAAGCGATGTCCACATGCTGCAAGGTGACATCTAAATAACTAAAATTTGGTACACTTTTCACTCACACACAAAAAGTCACTTTTTCACTCACATAGCCTCTTCTCGAAACGTGGAGGTCTAAGTAGGTTTCCTCCCAAGGGATTCTGAAAACACCCCATCTTTTTTTGATAAGACTATCCACTCCCACTTTTAATCAAACGAGGTTGGTTTTCACCCCCAACCTCACAAAACAATTTCATCTAAAATCTTTCTAACAACTCACTAAGTTGTCCTCCACAGGAGGTGCCAAAAGAAAATTTTAGTCTAGGTAGGATTTCGGGGGTAGGCATCCAAATAACCCCCCGTTATCTGGTTCTCTCATTTTC
>JASDQU010507023.1:0-13015 GCA_032191745.1 Picea mariana
AAGGATGAACTCCAAAGTGGTCCCCTTATGGTGAAATCCCTCACGGGAAGGCGCTTTGCGGATTAATTTATCCTAGAAGTATGGTTAGAGAATCCATGCTTATTTGTGGAATAATGAGATGAAGGTCAATGTATTTGTCAGTGAAACTATCTTATATGGATAGTTCTTGTCATGCCATTTTCGGTGGTATGTGGAACAACACATAACGCCTCTCGGTTAGAGAGTTGTGGGCATAAGAAGTTGGAGAACCCAGGTTTGGGTAATGGACCCAAGTTTGTTTGATGGATAATCGTATGAGTTTTGATATATTTGCAGGTAATAATATTCTATATGGATAGTACATGTCATTCCATTTCTGATGGTATGTGGAACGTCACATAACTCCTCACAGTTTGAGAGTTACGACCTTATGAAGTTGGAGGACCCTCATATGTCATCTAGAAACCCCAAAAGGTCAAAGTAGTCAAAGTGTTTTAAGATATTTTAGAAGGTAAATAATAAAGTGAAGTGATGAGTGTACTATAATTCAAAGTGAATGAAAAATAAATTATTTAAATAATAAATTTAACGGAGAAATTAGAAGTGGGTTAACCCTAAAATAAGGAAAGTGGGCAAAGTGACCCAAAAAATGTTTTTAAGGAAGCTACTTGGAGAGTATAAATAAGAGGCAAGGCTCTCTCATTTTAAAACACACTTGAGAATATTGAATATCTATAGGTGTCTTAGGTAACCAAAGGATAGCTAAGCCAAATATCAGAAGGAAGGTGAAGAAAAGAAGGCCAAAATTCAAGGGAGGATAATTTTTTTTGATGATGCTTTCTAAGGTATGTTATTTACAAATCATCTCACCATTTTCGCAATAACTTTTTTTATAGAATGATTCAGACCATGGAATTTCTATGCAATTGAGGAAACATATCGAAATATCTCTGGTAAAAAAATCATCTTGTGGGTCGTTGTATTTTTGGAGTTACACTCCGTGGAAATAGGGTTTGTGGCTAGTCCTGAAACTATTCTAAAACATGTGTTTCGGGTAAAAACGTCATAACTTCTTCATAACAGATCCAAATTCAGTAATACCAAATGAATTGATTAGAGTACAGTTGGTAGTATGTTGTGTAATAGTTTTAGATCTATTCAACAAATATTCTATGTGGGGCACGCTCTATAAGGTCGCTCTCTAGAATAAGCCATAATTCAACAAGGTATGCCATTTTTGCTATAACTCCTTTTCTAAGAGGTTCCAAGTAGTGACACCTGGAGGAATTGCATAAAACAAATTGAAGAACATTGTGTATCAGTTTCATATCTTTATTCATTACAGGTACAAAGTTATGATTATTTCAAGTTAGGGTTGTTGACTAATCCAAAACTAGTCACGTGAGACTAAAGAAAAGTTTGATGAAAATGCTAGTCTCTTGTTGTTAAAGTTAAGGAAGGTTTGCAGGTATGTGATCATATACACTAGGTCTATTACTGAGTTACAAATCATATTTGGATGATGAAATTGATGAGGGCTTTTGGTTAAGGTACATGTTGGGTACATGGTTGAGACAAGTAGTTGATGAGTTGGCACATACATGAGGTGTANAGTCATAGTTGATGAGTAGTTGACACGTGATTGGTACAGGTTGGTGCATGTTTGATGCACTTGTTTATGGTACATGTTGATTACAGGTTGAGGTACAAGTTGATGCATGGTTGATGCATGGTTCAGGTTTATTGGTACATGTTTATAGCGGTATGTCTCATAGTGATAGTGTGACAGTGGTTCCATTGATATACTTCTATTTTAGGGTAGTTGGATGGGGCAAGGACAGGTGGTTGTAGCCACCTTTTGGTTGTAGTCGTAGAACATAGGGGGTTGTAGCCTCCTTCTGGTTGTAGCCAGAGAATAGGGGATTTGGAGCTTCCTTCAGGTTGTAGCCTGAGAAACAAGGGGGTTGGAGCCTCCTTCCATTTGCAACTGGAAAACAAATGAAGTTGGCACTTCCAATGAATGTAATTCTTCAAGACATATAAGAAAAAACATTCTATGGTTTTCTCCCGCTTTTGGTTTCCATGTAAAACACTGGTGTATAGTGTATGCGTATGATTGTTCATTTGTTCATTGCTCATTATTGGATGATAATTCTACATCGATATAACACTTGGATTATTTGGTTAAAAAAGATTATAATTGCTCTATTACTAATTCACCCCCCCTCTCACTAATCCAACAATAGGATCCCCTCATGAAATTCTTGGATGAGAAAAGCGTCGTTGTCCAACATTAAAGCATCTTTTGATAATCTGTGAGTCAAGGAGTTTAATTCTATGTAAATGTGAGAATAAGAAAAATAGTCTATATTTTCCAAGAACTCCCTTATATGGCACAACAATAGTTGAAGACGAACCACTTGAATTTGTATCTCTCCGTTAGCCTAATTCGGGACACATTTTGAATCCCCCATTATTTGAACTCTTTTCTTATTTATAGAAATTACTGAAAACAATAAGGAACATAAAGCCAAGAACTTTTCTTTCATATTTGTTCCCCAAAATGGGCAATATCTGATCTCGAAATAATGTGCAACATCCAAATGTAAGATAGCACCAACTCCACATCTCTGCAGGTTGTCTTGGAATGCACCGTTGAAGAAGGCCCAAAGAAAATTGGGATCCAGTTTTGGCATTATGGGATGGTGCTTCTTTGGCATTTTAGAATGAACCTTATAACTACAAGCATGTTTTTGAATAAGCCCCACGACAACCTCCTCTTAAATATGCAGAGGTTTCCAACCCACCATACAAAATATACAAAGATGTAAGGAAGAGATCTATACTCGTTTAAAACTTTCGATCCCATACAACCTTCAAACCATTCCTCTAAGCATCCTGCAGAAAACCCAACTGATATTTTGAAAAGAGGAGCGATGAATTCCCATACACGACGAGCATAAGAGCACATAGTGAAAAGGTGATTTTCCGATTCCTAATTCAATCTACACTTAGTGCACCAGCTTGGGCCTATCCTTGTAGATCTTCATTTCCAACCATAGCAAGATCTACATATTTAATGGAGCATGTAGTTTCCACAGAGGGGACCACCACCATTTTTGTAATCCATTGAAGTCTTCTTCTGCCAACGATAAATAAAATAGTTTTACGACATAATTTCCAGAAAGAGGATTTTGAGCCCAATACAAAGAATCTTGATCTTCATCTTTGAGAGAAATGAAATTTTCCAAGAGACTTTTCATGAAGTTTGCCCATTCTTCTTTGTGACAGTCTGCAATACCAAGCTCTGAAACACCTATATAAATAGACCTCCTTGTATCATCCCTTAATAAAGGACAAGCATCTCTGAACGATAATATACCCACGTTGTGAAGATGACTTATTAGATCTTCCAACAAATTATGGGCCCCTATCAAACCCACCTAGGGATCCTCTTCAATTCAGATCTTTCTCCCACAACCTATTTTCCATGCCAACCATTTCCCAATCACAGTGAAAGAATCGACCATTGTTTTCTAGACAATAGAACTGTGTAAAACAAATTTGTGAGGATTACGAATCCCTTCTTCTATGTTTGAACTTGCCAAATATTTAACTAACATAACTTTGCCAAACAACATTTGATCGTAAATTAGCCTCCACGGGATTTTTGCAGTCAAATCTTTGTTGAATCTGACCAATTTCTTTATCCCCCACCCTCCCAATTCTTTTGGCATTGCTAGCTTTTGCCATTTTACCAAAGGGATACCGTCAATGTCTTTTTTGCGAGAACAAAGAAAATAAAAGCATATTTTCGGATTTGTGTTAGTATCCCTTTGGGTAACTTAGCAACTGAGGCACAAAAAATTGGAATACTACACAACACTCACTTGATGAGAACCAGTTGCCCACCACGTGACAACCAAAGATTGACCCACAACCCAATACACACTTGATTTTTCTTAACAAGCCAAAACCAATATTTGAACAAATATGCATTTGGTAGTAAATGAAAGCCCAAGTATTTAAAGCTAACATCAAGATCAACCTACGTGTATGGAAGGAGAGACCTCATAAGTGAATTCAAGTCATCATTTAGAGCATGAGTGCGAATAGAGGACTTTTTATGATTAATATCCATCCCTGTAGCTTAGAAAAAAGATTCAACATATCTTTTAAAGCTTCGAACTCCCAGTGGGATCCTACACTAAAAATCATCACATCATCAATGAACAAGATGTGAGTTAAAATAATGAATTTGAAAAGTCCAGGCTTTTATATCTTCATCTAGATTTTGCATTATTGATGAGCTTTCTCAAGCCCTCGACCACTATTAAGAAGAGGAACGAAGATAGCGAGCATCCTTGACAGAGGCCTCTAGAAGACTGATTTTTTTTGAAGGGGAGCCATTAATTAACACTGTGAAGGAAGCTGAGGAGAAGCAACTCAGAATCAAGTTAATAGAATGAAGATTAATGTCCATTTGTATCAAAGCAAGACGCATAAAACCCAACTGACTTTATCGTGAACCTTGGAAAGGTCAATTTTCAATGCAAAGGCTGGGATATTTTGAGTCTTAATAGTATTTAAAGCTTCCTAAGTTAATGAGATTGTATCATGAATTTGATGGTTAAATAAAAAACCAAACTTCTCCTCTATTATGAATTCACTTGGCAATATCTTCAGTCTAGTTGAAATGATCTTGGTTACCGGTTTATAGATCATATTACAACACGAGATTGGCCTAAAATATGCAAAGGATTTAGCCTCTTGTGACTTAGCAATGAGAACTAGAAAGGTTCTATTAAAATATCTAAACATGTTACCAAAAGACTGAAACTCTTGAACCACTTTAAGAATATCCTCCTTAATCAAGTAGAATAAACCTAAATAAAATTCATTAGTTAATCCATCAGTGCCCATAATTTTTATTTTCTGGAAAGCCTTGAGAGTGCAAAGCAGTTATTCTTTTGAGATCTTTGCGAGAATGATATCATTCATTTCTTATGTAAAACCTCTAGGAAAGAGGTGAATCACCTTGAGAATTTCAGGAATCAGACATTCCCCTAGGTTCTTTGAAAAAAGTCAAAATGAAAGTGGTGCAACCTCAACAATTTTGAAGTGTGATTTTAGGACTTGGCCACTTCGATCCCTAATTTCTAAAACGATGTTTAAATTTTTATAGAATTAGGTGAATCTCTGGAAGAATTTTGTGTTACAGTCACCTTCTTTAATCCATATTTCCCCGCTCTTAAGGCACCATTTAGTCTCCTCTAAAGGTAACAAGTTCTTGTGTTTTTCCAATAGCCTTCCTAAGGATTCCACCTCCAAGGAGGATAATGATCCTGTTGGTTTATCGACTAGTAGGGCTTCAAGATTCCTTTCCACCTCTTTTAGTTCATACTGAGTTTTATCATTGAAAAATTGAGCCCATCGCTTGGTTAAAGAAGAAAATTTGGAAATATTACATGAGAACTTATGCATATAGGAAGAATTATCGTCCTCTTTTAAAGGAGCCTAGGCATTTTTAATTAGGGAAATATACCCCTCTTCCTTGAGCTAGGAATCATTGAATTTCATTGGAGAAGGAGGATTTTTTCCAAGAGGCTCAATTTTTAAGAGAATTGTAAGGTGGTCTGAATTCCCCCCCACTGAAACCCAAGAGGGCCATCTCCAACCTTGATTGAGCAGATCTTTAGAAACAAGAAAACGATCGAATCAATTTGCAACAAAATGCATCCCTTTCCTTCCATCACTCCAGGTTTGTGACAATTTGACCGGTTCTAAATCGACCATGTGATTATTACAAATCCAATTAGAGAAAAAAAATTCTTAAGGGTCCCTACGAGGAGATTCCCCCCAAACTTATCTCAACAAGAGCGTGAAATTTAAGTCCCCTCCCATAATTAGATTGGATCGCCCCATCAAACTAGAGGTGTTGAGACCTTCCCAGAACAAGGGTCTTTCCACATATGGCCCGTATAAATTGATAACCTTAACAAAAAAACTTAAAACACGATCCTCCAAATCCACCACAGTCCCGGAGGGAATCACTTGAGACGACCTGGTCGCAAGCCTAGGAAACCAAGCTATAATAAGTCCCCTTGACATACAAGTTGAGTCTAAAGAGAAGAAGGTCCATCCTTTTAAAAAAGGTCTTAAGGCTTCTTCAACCTTATGTCCAACGCACATAGTTTCTTGTAACCTTACAATATCAAGTTTATGAATAAGAACTAATTGTTTGAGGGAAAGCACTTTTAGGGGTATCCCCAAACCCCGAATTTAAAGATATAATAATCATTGAGTAAACCCTGCATGGGTTGTCCCCACTCTAAGGGCCCGAAATATAGTAGCCCATTTCCCATTTCTTATATCTTTTTTGGCTTGAATTTGAGTCGGGGATAAGTGAGACTTTCTCCCTACCCGTACCCCAAAATACTTATCCATAGCAAGAACTCCAGAAAATGAGTTAACCCCTTTGGATTCGACCTTCGATCTAAGGAGGTAGTCTAACTTGGGTAGTATCCTAATTCCACGTGATAGAATGTGAAAATTTGGGCAGTTTCCTAATTCCACTGTCCAATGCTCATCAATCCAATATTGGAGAGCCGAAGGACTGATAGAATTACCACTGAAGCAGCCCATGACAATTCAACCCAACATTTTCGAGATGGCACCCAAAGCCACATTATCCTCGACCACCATTCTTCGGTGTTCCCTATTCGCCCTCCGACACTTACTTTTCTTTCCTTTTGGGAGACGATCACGAAGCGAACCAAAATTCAGAGGAGAAACTCAAAGGGATTGGTTCTTTTCACAAAGTGAAGTGTCAAGCTTTCATGCAGAGAATGATCACCATCTACCCCTTCAATCACGTTTTTTCACAAAGAGATTTGGTGGGAATACGTAGGGGGGCATTTCCCGTAAAAATTCACCTCTTTAACTGCATGGCTCATCTTGGGAGCCGAAAAGAATAGATCATGGATCAAATTAAGATATGATGGATGAGGATCGACCTTTGGGAAGGTCTGTTTACTTCTCTGTACAATTTATTCAAGGTATATAGAAGAGAGAGTTGACGTGGAGGGTAAAATGGGAATGCATTAAACCTAAGGTCTCCTCGGTTAGGATAATATTGGTTGATGATATCCAAATGAATAAAGTGGTGTTAATGGCTTCCCTGACATTGCTTGGTAGATTATTTGGTTGAAGGATGGGGGAAAAATCTATTGTACAAGTATATGTTGAATGCGTGGGAGGTTAATATTTGTTATTCTTCATTTTCTTTTTAGCCAAACTATGGTTAGGATTTAGATTTCACTCATCTAGGAATTTGGAGAAAATTATAAGGAAATGTTGGCAATTTGGTTTGAGCTCGTTGTTTCTAAAACTTTGGACCCCTTCCTTCGATGCAAGCAGAGAATATGTAAATACTATCCCAATATGGGTCAAGTTACCTGAACTTTCAATTGATTTATAGTCCATGGATATATTTAGGGAAACTGACAATTCTTTGGGTCATTTCTTGGAAGCCAACCTAAGTTTCAAGGAAACCGCTTGTATTATGGTTACAAAGGTCCTTGTTAGGATTGACCTCTACCCTAATATGAGTCAAGTTTCCTAGGCTTCCAGTTGATTCATTGTCTATGGATACATTGAAGGAAATTGGCAATTATATGGGTCATTTTTTGAAAGTTGACCTAAGTTAGAGGAAACTAGTTGTATGATGGTTGTAAAGGTCCTTGTTGGGATTGACATGTGACAGAGTTTGGCAGGGTAAATTACTTTACAAAAAGGAAACCATACTTTTGCACAAAACTTCGATTATCAGGGTATCCCTTTTCAATGCCTTAACTGTCATAAGCAGGATCACCTAATTGCAAACTGTGATATGCCTTTCAAGAAGAGGAGATGGGCACAAAAATAAGGGGATGTCTACATTATGGTTGAGACCCCTACTACAACTCAAGCTTCTGATAACTCTGCGAAGGAATTTTTAGTTGAAGTTCAGCTGGAAGAGGTAGAGTCTATATCTAATATTCAAAATGGGGTACCAACCAAAGATGTTATGCAAATGGAAGATATGGATGGAGTCAAGGAGCAACCTACAAGTGTTGATTTCATGGTAGAGTTGGAGGAATTGAATTCCTCAAAAAATTTCCTCGGTAAGTCATTGAAAATCCTCTCCTCTTTATCATGGTCTAAGCCTATTGTATGTACTTTAGGTTGGAATTAATGGGTAGGTGAATCCGTTGTAATGAATGAGTTCGATGTTAAGGGGATGGAAGGGTTGGGTTTAAATTTTCCCTAGGGTTATGTTGGAAATTCATTGGCACATGCCTTAGGTTTTGAGAGGAGCCCACTCTTTCAACTTCCCTATAGTGCAATCTTGATATATGTGATCCAAAATCATCATTAGATATGGATTTTGATGGTGGGAATTTATCAAAGAGGCCATACAATCTTCAATCTAAGGTTCCTACATTGTCAAAGGGAGGGGATTCTGATGGGGGTTTGGGTCCAAATCCTTGCAAATGGGGGGAAGGGCTAGGGAGGAGCATAAGATCAAACCTTTCCTTAATACAAGAAATGGTTTCCATAAAAATGGTGGAAGGAAAACAACCTCTTATAACATGGGTTCTTAAAGCATTTACAACCCCAATTTCTCTTCCCTCATGATCTACCTATCACTGAATGTTAGAGGGTAAGGCCATCCTTTCAAAAGATCAACCTTAAAGAGGTTGATACAAGCTTATAATCCAAATTTTTTATCGTTACGGGAAACTATGTGTGAAAGGGGGAAAGTGGTTTCTAAGTTGGAAATTTTGTTGGGGTGTTGGGAGTTTTCTTGTTTAGATGCTAAGGGAAAGTCTAGAGGTTTGGTTATTGGTTGAAACACTAGAGGGATCTCATGCACTAACAATTTGGCCTTTTCCTCAGGTTTGGACATTGTGCTTTTCTTCCAGGAGTTGGGGATTGAGCTAATAGTCTTGGACATTTATGGGACATATCTCATGAGAGAATAATATTGGACAAATTTGTTTGGGATGCAAGTTCTAAGGAATAACAAGGTTATCTTCAAGGATGATTTAAACTGTTCATTAGGCATAGCTTAAGTTCGGGGTACTCATGCTTAGGTTAAAATCTCACATTATTTTTCATTGTCTGTTTTGAGGAAGTGGAGTTTATTGATATTGCTCCTATAAAATTGGGCCCTACGTGGAGGAATAAGAATGTTGGGGACGACAAGTTCTTAATTTCAAAAGATTTTTCCAATGATCATATTTTAGTTAGACATGGGTTGGTTTGGGGGGAAATATGATCATAGTCTTGTATTATTGGAAGTAGCAAAAGGAACTCTCAAGCCATCTAACCCTTTCAAGTTTAATCTCGAATGGATAAAGGATCAAGACTTTGTCTCCTTAATAAAAGGAACATGGATTCCTTTTAATTAGGCACCTAATACTTATGTTGCTATCCAATTTGCAAAAAATCTCAAGTTGAATAAAAAAGTGGCTTCACGATGGACATTTGCAAAAAGCAAAAATGATGAGAATAATCTTTCTAACATTGAATATCAATTGAACCAATGTTTTGAGAGTAAGCTATCTAGGTTTGAAAGTGAGGAGGTAAAAGAGACTATAGTATACCTAGGGAGGTAATATGGGGTACCTGGGGAGTTAATATGGGGTACCTAGGGAGGTACCCAATGGGAGTAATAATAGATATATAACTATGTACATGTAATAGTGTGAACACAATAAAGGTGATAATCCTTTCTAGAAGGTTCCACCTACTAGAATATTCCTTCTCTAGAATGTTCCTAGGAGATAGAAAGTGCTATATAAAGAAGTGTAAGAAATGGAATGAATCTTAGTGAAGAATAATGTAATTGATGAGCAAGCAAGTATTGTTTGAGGGGTGCATTCCTTCCATAAGGAATAATATATGGTGTTACCCTACCTCAAGGGTTTTATCTATTTCTTGCATTGAGTATTTAATGTGGATGATTTGAGTTATTTCTGAAGTTATATTTTTAGATCATTTAGTATCAAAGAACTTTCTTTAGCCAAAGAAAGGAAGAAATTTTGGTTCTTTTTGCAGATTTTTTTAAGGGAAAAAAGGGGGTGGTGCACTTCAGATTAATTTATGAAACTTTATGAGCATAATTTGTAGAAAAAAATGGACATTTGAATTCTTCTGAGAAAAATACCCAATTTAAAAAAAAATTAATCTGAAACAGAGCCTCGGAAGTGAAGTTATCAACATTTTAAATTCGACACAATTTCAGGGTTTTTCCCAAAAAAGTTGTGCTATTTGAACAATAAGTTATTTTTAAGCCCTAGTTTTTTGTTGGAGAATATATACAAAATCAAAAGTCATCATGGAAAAAGAGGTGGAAAATTTGTCTACACTATGATTTCAAAGAAGATGCTCGCATATGGTGGGAATCATTTAATTATAACAAGTTGATGGCACTTTCTGATGAAGCATACAAAAAATTAATTTTAGACAAGTGGTCTCACACAAAGTGTAAGGATAAAGAAAGGACCAAGGGTTTATTTTCATGTGGAAACTCTATATTATAGGTTCATGGTTGTATTCATAAAGAAAAGGTCATTGTTTCTAGTAACCCTAGTTGACAACAAAATTTGATCAATGTTCAATTGGTTAACAGATTGTAAGTTCCTACAAATAATCTTCAAAACACGCAGGTTGAAGGTGAAAATGTTCAAATTTTTAAATATTTGAAGATTACAATGGATAAATATGTGTTGCATTATGATTTTCATGCCATAGATGTGAATGATGTGGATGTTATTCTTGGATATCTTTGGATGGAATCAATGGGTATAGTTAATGTCAATGTGCGAAAGAAGTTTATCAAGCTTTGGTATAAGAAAAAGAAAATTACATTGCAGAATGTGTCTCTTAGTAAGAAAGAAGGGCCCATGGGGGAAAGAAAATAAGTGATTGTAGAGTTTGAAGTTGAATCATAGGCAGAGTCTACACAAGGACATGAAACAAAGCCCTAGGAAGGACACAATAAAGAAGCCATGGAGATTAAGGTTGAATCAAATACTAATATATCACCATCCACACCACATAGAGAATCAATAGTCATCAAGGTCGGGGTGTGAGCATCAACACACTTTTAATGGGATAACATGGCACCCAAAAGGAAACAAATCAAGAGGTGCTTGGAGGAGTACTAGCACTACATGACGATATCAGGATAGAGCAACAATCCTATGACACCAAAGGTGCGATAAGGATCAATATCAGGGTGATAGGGCAACAATTGGACATAATGTCCATCTTTCATTAGGAAGGATGGATGCTTGTACTTGGTATCATTTAGTCCGTCATATTGTATGGTTTATTCTCATGTTTCGAGGATGAAACATGTGAAGGGGATGGAATGTAGTATACCTAGGGAGGTACCTAATGGAAGTAATAATAGATATATGACTATGTACATGTAATAGTGTGAACATAATAAATGTGATAAGGATTTCTAGAAGGTTCCACCTACTAGGATATTCCTAGGAGATAGAAAGTGCCATATAAACAAGTGTAAGCAATGGAATGAAGCATTGCGAAGAATATTGTAATTGACGAGCAAGTAAGTATTACTTGAGGAGTGCATTCCTTCCATCAAAGATAATATATGGTGTTACTCTACCTCAAGGGTTTAACTATTTCTTGTGTTGAGTATTTTATGCAGATGATTTGAGCTATTTCTAAAGTTATAATTTCATATTTATTGAGGCACATAACATAGACTATCAATAAGTTGAAGCTTTTAAAGAGGAAATTACTTGAAGCAAAAGAGGCTAAATGGAGACTAAAATTCAAAGAATAAATGTCAATTGTATATGGAAGATACAAACCAAGGATGGTGAAGAGGTCACGAGCTTTGAAGACATTGGGAAGATGGGATTGGATGACTTTGCGGAAGTATACAAGGAAGAATGTAGGGATACTATTTCTAAAGTAGTAAAAATGTTAGGATATTTAGACTCTTAGGAGTTAGTTAAGATCAACTTGGTCTAATGCGTTTTTAGGTAAAAGTGTGCTTCTTTAGTATGCATTTGTAATTACTTAATACTGTCATGATTTGCTACATATTAAGTATTAGCTCACTTAATTGGAAGTTACTTTATTATACTTGAGAATTGCAAGTCAAACTTCATTGGCTGTACATTTTTTTATCTTTTCGAGTTTTTAAAGTTTTATATATATTAAATATCAAAATGAATTTTTGGAATTTTTTTTTTTGAAAATTTGAAATTTAATATTTCAAATTTTTTTATTGACAAACATTTTCTAGTTTGTCAAATATTTGTTAGAAAAATAAATTTAATTAAAAAATATAAAATTGCAAATTTATTTTTACTATTTGTATCTGTAATATGTTTCATTAATATCTTCTTGTGCTAAAGTAATTGGGACACACACACACACACACACATCTTTGTGTGTGTGTGTGTGTATTTCAAGCGGGTTTCTGAGTGCAGTTTAGCATAAAGGTGGGTGTTGTTGTGTATCTCATCGTTCCATGATGCCTTCTCTCCCCCCCCGAAAAAAGCACTTGCCTTGCTATTCAATTTGAATCAAAGACAACTTTCCAATACATATAGGCTCGAAGCCATTAAAACAAACTCATTATGAGTTTTTATTCATGTCATTTATGGGAATTGAACCCGGGTGGAGAGGATAAAAATCATTCCTCACAACCATTCAAGCTAAACCCAATTGACCCATGATGCCTTCTCTTACCCCTGACATTTTTAAATAGTAATTTTTTAAAATAATGAAGTATTCATAGTTTTGATTTCCATATGAAAGTAAGTTAACCCAAAGTTCAATTTAGGTTTCAAATAATTTCTGTATTGTGGCGATATTATTTTTGTTTGAAATGTTTTTCCACTAATCTCCAAATCTACATTGTTCCCAATCTACGTTGTGGTAATTCTCCAGATTAACCAACAACATTCAAATGTCTTTCTTCTAAATCTCCAAATCTATAATC
>JASDQU010507027.1:11456-21460 GCA_032191745.1 Picea mariana
GACAGAAACTAAATGTTCCTATGTTGATGTTGACGGGCAAAACAGTCCATCCGTCAACTGGGAGAGTGGAACCGGTCCGGGGCTGTCTAAATAACCCAAGCCGTTTGGAATGGACCACCCTGACGAGTTTAACGGCTCTGTTGGCCGCTCTAAGGTCTCCTAAGGAAACCAAAGAGAAAAGTTGATCTGAGTTAAGTGATCTAAACTAAGGAAACTAGAAACTAATAAAACAAACTAAAACAAACTAACTAACTAAATAAAACAAATCAAACTAAATTAGAGGAAACTAGAAACTAATAAAACAAATAAAAAAAAACTAAAATACTAAAATATAAACTATGCTAACTATTCTATCTACAAACTACAAATTATTCTTATAATAACTCAAATCAACTATCTAATTATCAAGTTAATTACAGTTTATTCACAAATATACATTACATACAATCTACAGATTTGAATAAACCTGTGAAACTGATTTTCTTGTTGTCCCAAGACAGCGAAGGTAACTCTTTTTTGATTTTATGATTTATGAATAAGAAANATGTATATTTGTGAATAAACTGTGAAACTGATTTTCTTGTTGTCCCAAGACAGCGAAGGTAACTCTTTTTTGATTTTATGATTTATGAATAAGAAAGTAAACTAACTGAAATTAAAACAAGTCGAAATTATATCTAGATTAAACTACTTAATAAAAACAGTAAACTAAATACTAATTGACCTGGAAACGCTCCAAGTCTGCCCTGCGCAAGATGACTTCTAAGCTAGTTGGAGGAGGGAAACTCACACCGTTAAGTTCTTACGCTTCTCGTAAACGATCAGCTATGCCGCTTCTTGAAGTATGTTACAGGACAAACAAGACATAAAAGAATATCATAACAATTTTCTGATTATAAATTCCTACAAAAGGGGAAACCTATTATGCAGCAAACTTATATATAACAGTTCGATTTATGAAGAAGACAAAGGTATGATTCACAAATTGAACTAACAACTGTTATGTCTTTTATCTATTTGGAAGAAACAAGATATGGATAATAATAATATTATATCATTTGCATTTGATTCAGATAGCTAAAGCAATACCAAACCATAGACAAGCTGATATACAAAACATCGAACAAAGTGTCGATATATTGAAAAGCGAAAGCTATGACAAAACACCAATTCTGCTCCAGTTTGAATCAGAACTCCATATCCTTGTTCTCCCCAACTGAGGATGATCAATTATTACAAAACCATAGGTTTAAATAGGTTCCTCACAAGGTAAAACATCCTTGTGAATAATAGCAAATAGTTTTACGCAATCTGGGAGTAATCCCAAAATCCCTTAAACTAAGTAACTAAAAATGCAAGTAAAATCCTTAAGATATCTTCCAACTGCTCCTCATATCCATTGCCAATTCGAATTTGCCTGTAATAGACACAAAGATCAAGTTAGAGGAGTATTTTATCAAGAAAATAATAAAAAAATGACTCTATAGACTTAGCTACAGAATCTTCTGATTCTGTAGCTGGTCTAGGATAGTAAACATGACCAGATATAGAATCAAATCGAATCCAATCATATTGTAATAATCAACAAATTACTAATGATTAAATCAAACCAAATCGAACAGAATACAATCGGGACAGAGTAGTGATGCTCTGTTTTCCCCAATCGGCATAAAATCATATCATATCTTAACAAGACTGTTCCATGAATGCAATCAATGACAAACCAAATCGTATGAGATACAAACCATCATTATCGATTAGCATAAGATTCATATCATTGCCAATATAGAAAGCCATTACGATTTCATGCATCACTGTATCCATAGAATCCAACCACAGTTCTCATTCGTTGCGTTTCAAGTAATTCACAGGTAAATTCGTAACTGTAATTGACTAATTATAATCGCAACAGCAGATTGATATCATTCAGTTAAAAGCACGATATATAAATTGCTTCCATTGTAATCGGATGAAATCATTTCCACAAATATCGACTCAACAGTCTTCATTTTTGATCACCTCATACTCGACAGACAGGGTTTTGACAAAGTCAACAAACCAGGCATATAACTGAATTTAATTATAGACACAAATCGTAAGACCTGATACGATCAATCCATCCCTGTAATCTCAATCGAATAATACATTTGTTACCATCGAAATACAGTTCACATTGTAACAGCTACTATTTTTATCCATTTGAAATTTAATTATGTAACAAATGATATACGAATTGGTCTTAACATAGAAAATATGATCAGTATAGCTAACCAATTTGCCCATAATATCGCAAATGATATAACCAAATCGAACCGAGATATCGTTTGTATTTCAACAATAGAAAAGATATCAAATAACAGAATATTCAAATCAAATTATGATCAATCAAACTAAATCTAATCACAACCAATCCATAAATCAATAATCAAAACTGATAAACAACAAATGCATGACAGAGCAAGTCAACAATTTATACAGAGTTTATGATCACGCCATATAAAAGAGTGAAAGTTATACCATTACAGTTGCTGAGGCTATGTCAATTTTGAATTGACAATTGTTGTGGTAGACTCAACATTTTTGAACAGGATCGAACTCGTAGTTCGTTTTTTCTTGTCGTTGGGTTGTTCTCTTGCATTCCGACCAGTGAGCTTAGCCACTTGGTTTTCCAAATCGCGAATTTTGGATTGCAATTTTGGGATATCCAAGTAGTATCTCTCCAACCACAACCCACACTGATCGCAAGGTGCTGCAACAGGTTGAGCAGAAGGGGGTTTTGATGATTCCTCGAGGGTTTCATGAGGTGGTTCAATGCCAGGGAAGTCCGGTTTATCCCGCAGACAAGGAGGTAAGTTCTTGACGAAATCATAAGGGGGTTTGTCACAGAAGCCCTCTTCGGCGAGAAAGCGTTCAATGCGTGAATCGGAGTCCTCACTGACCACGATAGGCTCTGTTTTGGCAGGAGGTTTAGGTTTATTCCTCGCCATGCGAGAGATCAATCTTGCATTTTTCTTGCTTCTAGTATTAGCACCAGTCTTCTCTCTAGTCTTTGTGGTTGTAGGCTTAGCAACTTCGGTCTGTTTAGTCACAGCCATAGATGGATTCGTAGGAGACTCGGGCTTAGGTTTGGGTAGCAAAACACTAAAAGGCACAGGGATAGGTTTGCTCTCGGTCACCATGGACTTATCCACCTGTGGAGGTTTAGACTCTTCAAAGCCATTACGGATGAGAAACTCATGCCAAGAATCGCGACGTAACCCCAATTCATGAACCAAAATCATTTTAATCAACCCCACATGGAAGAGGCTAGTGTCGGCCTGGCTGCGTTTGTAATGCTTGGCCATCTTAAACAAGCTTCGGTGTAGATAGTGAGGCAGACTTAGTTCGAATCCCATAAAAACCATTAATAAACGCAAGTGAAACAGAAAGACAAACCCGTACCTGCCTCCACAAGTAACGAATTGTTTAATAATCATTAAGAGATCATACCAGCAGGGTTTCAACATCTTTGCAGGCAAACCTCTGTCACATGAGCTGACTGTGCGAGACCGAAATAACAACGTCCATGGGACATTGTCAACCTTGTAGCTTTTCGACCATTTTTGTCCCTTGATAGGCAGGCTAGTTGCCAAGCTGAGAAACTGTTCAGTGATTTCAAGCTGGACATCTCCAACTTTGGCTCGGCAGCCATCGAATGACAAAGCAAATTGCCGAGCCACAGTGAGGTTATAACCATCGAACTTCCTAATAAATGGAAGCCACCCAAACTCTTCTAAGTCGCTATACGCACCATCAAACGTCAACAGTGCTTGGCACCCGTTAGGCTCGGCCCTCACAACAAGAGCCATAGTTTCTGTACATGGTAGGGTTCCAAGTGAATGAAACAATACACAGAGTGAAAACGAGAGGGTTTAACAGCCTGAATGCTCGAAGAGACCGGAAATAACTCCATGCGTGCGAAGGTGGTGGGATTACCACCGCCACGCATTGTATTAATTGCTGAGTACAGTGCTGTTATAATCATAATCACCCAAACCATACGTATCGGCCAGCAAATCGGTGAATCATCACACCAATGTGCCATTCATCCGAATCTGAACCAACACCATAGGTGATAATCACGCGCCAAGTGTTAAGTTTAATCAGCATGAAATCCAACGACCTGTCGTGTCAATTCAATCGTTTCAAACCAATGTTAATTAAAACATGTCAATACATAGTTCGAAACTATTGCTCGTCCGATGCAATATCAAATTACCAAAGAACATACCAAGCATCGATTTAAAATGAAAATCCAAAAGATTTCATCAACGCACCTTTGTGAAACTTAAACGATTGCCATCGACCTTATGTATTCATTGCATAGTCAAATGTTTATATTACAAAGTTTTTAGAACATTGCAACCAAAACAAATTTCAATATAATCAATGAGTGGAGAGCCTCTAACAAGGATGAAAACATATAAGACCAAAATCGATCGCAACCTTTACAAAGTCAAATGTAATCAGATGATCTTCATGCTTAAAGGCTTAGTAATCAAACGAATCCAAATGTGCAATCAAGGTAAGAGTATAAGTTTGAAAAAAATCTTTTGCAGTCATGTAATAAATCGATGGTCGAGATCAAAGACGACGATAGTCCAAACGATGAAAGAGGTGTTTTCACACTTCCAGTTGTGAAAACTCAAACGAAATCAAATTGTAATTGTCGCAAAAAAAGAAACAAATGTCTAGTAGCACAATGCGACAATGACTTGTCGTAATCAGACAAGGGGTGTAGGCAGCTTTTTGGAGAGCAATCAAAAAAATTGAGTGGGCTGCCAACAGTTGAGTGGCGAAGAAAGGGTGTGCCCTTCCCGGTGGACTAGGAGCGCTTTATCAGAGTGGCGAAGGAAGTGGTGCACACTTCTTGGTGGCCCAATTCCTCCCTGTTTAGAATGGAATCGTCCCCACTTCTTCCAACAAATGAGGAAATTTGCACAACATTCTCTCCAATTCTTTCTTGAATTATGTGGAGACCACATTTGAGTGGGAACAACTGATGTTGTTTTCCTGTGAATCGGTGTTTGACCCACAAGAGCCACACACAAGCTTGTGACTGAAATAAAAATTGCATGTGAAGTTTATCAGGCCTTTGTTTTGCATGCTCTGGTGTAGCTGATAATGTATATTTGAGAAAAAGTGTGCATAAAACACTGAGTTGAATACTCAGCCTGACAAAAGAAGTTTTGCAGAAGATGCATACTTGAGCCACATTTGGATATTGAAGACAGATAATAGAGTAGAAACACAACAAGCTTGGTGACTATGTCCCTCTGTATCTGTTTAATGGCAGCTTCTCCCATTGTAGCATATCGGTCTCTCCTTTTGAGAACTTTGAAGACGAAGATGAATTGTGTAAAGTCACTACAAAAATCAGAACAATCTTGGTAAGTGACTAATCTCTAGATTAAATAAATTGCAGAAGAGATGCCACACATTCTGAAGTGTGTCATGTCCTCTAAGATGGAGAAATAACACACCCACTCAGTACTAATTAGCCAATTCTTCATTATTTGCCTCAACATTTCCCTTAAATATAAGTTCCCTAGAAGAAAAATAGGTGTGTCCAATACACCTTGTCTAATTAAATGATCCAACTAAGAAGGGATTCTTATGCAAATGATTGTTTTGAATTGTACTACATTTGGAATAATTACATCCAAGAAGTAATGCATGCAGGCATTGGAGCTAATGACTCACTAATCTTGACGACCAATTTAGAATTGTTAAGGTGCATATCCCACCAGGCTTGCACTATGCCTTCCAGTTGCAGGCTAGCAATCTGTTGCTTCACATCTTGTTCCATGTCTGGACATGTCTTGAAGTAGGTGGAGAGACTTGGGATCTGGGAATCGTAGTTTCTCCATTCATTTACCTGGAAAATTTTGGAAACTCTAACCATGTGTCGAGTTGGATAGGTACTAGAGTTCGTCATTGTTATAGTCGAAGTAACTCATGAAGAGCAAGAGCTAAAACTTGAATTGGTGTAGATACATTAGATTTTGAGTCCTCTACATATGGCTCTCTACGTGGAGACATGATTTTCATCCACCCATAGGTTCAGTTCTGAGAATTTCGAGGAAGAGGATTGCTTGGAATCCTTGGGAGCAAGACATTGGAGATGACACACTCATAAATTGTGAGTAGTTCAAGGCACTGGAGAGCCAAACGAAATTCATTGGAAAAAACAGAGAAGGGCACTAGGTAACCTTGAGAATATCTCTAGAGAACCATGAGAAGGGCCCTGGGAAAACCTGAGAAGGGCTTTGGGGAACCTTGAGAAGGTTTCCTGAAAACCCTAAGAAGGGCGCACTGGAAAACCTTGAGAAGGGAACTGGGGAAAACCATGGGAAGGGCGTTGGGGAAAATTCCAAGAAGGGTGTTGGAAAAGTTTGAGCAAAGCGTGAGTTCTGAGAACCCACTACAACAAAAAAAAATGTTTGAATTTTGTTGGATGGTCGTTATGTCTACTTTTTTATCGTGGGCACTATCTTTCCAAGATCGAAGCTTTGATACAAATTGATTTGCAAGAAGATCCGAGGATGTACACTGCACAGTCAAGGCGCACTAGCAAACATAGAATGAATTGTGTTAACCAGAGGATCGAGCATATGTGAAATGAGAGAGACAAAGAGAGAGAATGATAAACTTTAGAAAATGACCATCTCATTATTCAAGAAGAGAGGGGCTCCCTTTATTAGGTTGGGAGACTTTTTCCTCTATAGCAATTTGTTGTTACAATGGACATTGCTTCTTTTATTCTGGAGCGCTCTACTCAACGAGATTGACGATAGTTGTTTTCATCACAACTAACTGACAAAAACTGACATATTAACTCTTATTTAAGAAGAGCCCTCCTCAACTAGACTGGCGAGGGTTGTTTACAATCTAACTAGCTAACATAAGTGACTTGCTAACTCTTTATTAATAAAGTATTTGCTCGACAAGACTGGTGAGGGATGTTACAATAGAAATCACTAATATAAACTAAATGTTCCCATGTTGAGTGGCAAAGAAAGAGTGTGTCCTTCGTGGTGGCCCATGAGCACTCTCTTAAAGTGGCCAAGGAAGTGGTGTGCACTTCCTGATTGCCCAAAATTGATGTATGGAACCCCCTTATTTGTGGGATTTTAAAAAATATTAATAATAACTATTTTTTTTAAATTATTTTCTACACACTATTTTGGTGGTTTGAAAAGATATTGTAACTTCACAAATCTGCAATTCTCAATTGAAGTTGATGTTTCTAGAGACTAACTATCCTTAAATAAACAAAGATACATTCAAATTTATGTAATGTAAAAATGGATTTTATAGTAGTATCTAATATAAAGAGAAAAATTTAAAGAAATTAACTTAATATATTTTTTAAAAATTTATTTATAATAATTAAAATAAAATAAAATAATAATAATAATAATAATAATATTAAGAAAAAATATATTATTTTTTTTAATTCTTAAATTAATAAACATTATATTTATATTTTACAATTTAATATCTCTTTAAATTAAACCATTAAATTTATTGCATATAAAAAATAAAATAATTTAAAATATAAATCTTTCCTAAAAGATTTTACATCTAAAATGTTTTCACATAAAAGAAGTTATCCCTTCATACTTTTGATAAATTAAAATATAAAAAACAACAAATACAATTATACAATTATAAAAAACGGTTACTTTTCGCTTTTCACTTTTTAAAATTTCGAATTTCAAATCTAAAAAACAACAAACGCTTGAACACTTCACTAAATTATTTTATTTTTGTTTAAAAAGATGATATTTTTCTTTAAATATTCAAATGCCAAAAGAGAGGAAGTTGATTAAATGCAAAGGAGCTTTTACATCCATTGCCCAGACAAACCCGATTCAAAGAGCCAGAATGCCCTTTTACCGACTTAAATTATCACTAGCATAGCCACATAATTGTGGTTGATCAACGCAGAAAGGTTGATTAGTCATAATTATTTTCGTTTAAAAAGATGATATTTTTCTTTAAATATTCAAATGCCAAAAGAGAGGAAGTTGATTAAATGCAAAGGAGCTTTTACATCCATTGCCGAGACAAATCCGATTCAAAGAGCCAGAATGCCCTTTACCGACTTAAATTATTACTAGCATAGCCACATAATTGTGGCTCATCAACGCAGAAAGGTTGATAAGATGAAAAGAATCCTTAAAAGAATATATTAAATTTTATTATTGATTAACAAATAAACAGTTGAGCTTTATTTATCTGGTGTTAATATTTTAATTTATGTTAATCACTTATGTGGTAATCAGTTAGCTATCAAAGTAATTTTTAAATATGATTAGGTAAATGTAAAAAAGTAAACACATAAACGGATGTCTTTATAATAGCTAGGAAGTTAATGATTGAAATCACAGCGATTTATTCTGTGTGACTACTAAGAATATTCCAGCCATATTTAATCTTGTCCATAGAAAACTTATTAAGCACTAAACCCCTATTAAATCTACCCATTGTCAATAGATGTACACCTTTCGACGTAATAAACGACAAACGTCGCTAACTACATCACACAAATTTAATGGAGATTGTGAAAAGCAGATGAAGCTCCTTATTCCTCCATAGAAGATTTAGCCATAAATAGGTGATAGTTCAAATTGACATTACAACTCAGATTTAGCCATTAAAAAGATCATGTTTCAACTTTATAAATTGACATTGTAAGTCACAAACTTGATTGGAAATAAACATGTACTTTATATAATTGCTAGATTGTATCATTCCCAACATGTAACATGAACAGTTACGTTACCATCCTCCCTTGAGGAATTTAAAACGGAAAAGTTTTTCAAATTTGATGGTATTGATAATTTCGTTACCTATTTTTACAGTTTTAATTAAAAATATTTAAATATTTAACCATTAACGAAGCAATTCATCTCATGAAAAACAATTTTCAAATCAAATTCCATCTCAACCCTATCACCCCTAATTAAATTGCATAGCTCCATCACCTCTGATTGAACTCCTTTTGAACTATATAATATAAATTTAAGGATTACATGCATCATGATTGGAACATGAAATAAAATAAAAGAGAACAGATACAGATACAGAATAAAAGAGAATAGCAAAGGAAGCTTAAAGAATATGCGGTTATGAATACGGCACATAATATAAGGAGCGTTTCTTCAAACGGCGGAGCTTCGGCTCGTGGTTCTGGGCACCTCTCATATCCAAACAGTGCAGCATCAGCCACTGGCTCTCTGGGCTCCTCTTCTAGAGGAGGCGGAGTTTCACCTGGTTGTTCACGGGGTCTCTCGTCTCCAGACAGCGGAATTTCAGCCAGTGGCTCTGGGGCCTTCTCCACTACAGCGGACGGAATTTCAACTGGTTGTTCTGCGGGCTTCTCCACTCCAGGCAGCGGAGCTTCAGGAGACTGTTCCTGGAGCTCTTCATCTCCAGGCAAAGGACCTTGTGCCGGTTCTCCTGGGGACATCTTCTCTTCAGGCGGCGGAGCTTCAACCAGTGATTCTGCGGGTTGCTCCAGTCCAGGCGGGGAAGCTTTGGGCAATTGTTCTCGAGGAAGCTGTTCATCTCCATGCAGAGGACCTTCAGCTGGTTCTCCTGGGCACTTCTCCTCTTCAGGCAACGGAGCTTCAATCAGTGGTTCTGCGGGCTGCTCCACTCCAAGCGGGGAAGCTTCGGGCAGTTGTTCTCGGGGCTCTTGCTCTACAGGTGGCGGAGCTTCAAACGGTGCTTCTCGGGGTTCTTTCTCTGCGGGCGGTGGTTCTGGCGGGTCGGCTTGTCCATTTGGCGGAGCTTGAGCCGGTGGTTCTGGAGGCTTTTCCTCGCTAGGCCGCGCAGCTTCAGCTCGTGGTTTTGTGGCCTTCTCCTCCCTAGGTCGCTCTATGGGCTCGTGGATATAATATACTCTAAGCCCGAGTTTTCCCGTAACTGGATGAATAATATTTTTCTTCAATGGA
>JASDQU010507027.1:41571-52258 GCA_032191745.1 Picea mariana
ATATGTCCCAGTCTTTGATGCCACAGCATGGTCTTCCTTCCAGGGACAATATTGGTATTGTCTTCTTTATTTCTCTACTTAGGGACAACAAAAATTTTACACCCATTAGTATAAGTGCTTCCCAGCAACTTGTACAGAGTTCCACACTGAACTCCCCTCATCAACACCATTGCTTCTCGTACCATCTTGCAAGTGTTCTTTCCAAATACAGTATCCACTCCTGCATCATCCATCTTGCTTATAGATATTAGTCTTATGGCTAGTTTTGGAATGTACAGAAACCCAGGGAGAGTTCTAATCCCTCCATCTTTTAGAAACAACTTAACCCTTCCATGTCCCAAGATTTTGGTTGTCGAGTCATCTCCTAGGAATACATCACCGCCATCGTATTTTTATATTCAGAGAACCACTCCCTGTGAGGAGTCATATGGTATGACACACCTGAGTCGATCAACCATACATCATGGTCTACATGTGTACTTGTAGATGCCAGGTAAACATCACCTCCTTCTTCAGTGGAGGTTTTCGCCTCTGTGGAAGAGGTACTATTAGATCCCTTTGGCTTATCAACCTTCTTAGACTTGCAATCTTTCTTGTAATGCCATGTTTTACCACACTTCTAACATTTCCTCAAAGATTTTCCTGGAGACTTAGATCTACCTGTAGATTTAGATCTCCCCACCAAAGGCTTACCAGGATTCTTGTCTTGGGTACGACCTCTTACAAAAAAAGTATTTGTGCTATGACTATCCATGCTTTTTCACCTCATCTCTTCAGATAACAAGGATGAAACTACATCCTCATACTTCAATGTAGATTGAGTGGTACTACCAATTGCTACAACCAGATTATCCCAAGAGTCTGACAAAGAACATAACAAAGTAATACACTTATCTTCTTCTACAATCGTAATATTAATAGAGACAAGTTGACTTACCAGAGTATTAAAGGAATTTAGATGTTTTGTCACAGAATCTCCATCTTCCATCCTAAGATGATACAACTTCTTTCGAAGAAACAACTTGTTTACCATGGATTTTGATTAATACAAATTCCCCAACTTATCCCATAGTTGCTTGGCTGTAGATTCTCCCGAGAAATTCAACAACACCGAATCTGCCAGGCAGAGTCGAATAGTACTCCTTGCTCTTCTGTCCAACTTCTCCCAATATTCCTTCGACATACCGATAGGTGGTGTAATAGTAGTTTGTGTACCAGTATCCTGTGTGCTAGTAGACGGTGTACCAGTAGCCTGTGGACCAGGATCCACAAGGATCCATTATTCTTTGTCTACAAGAAGGTCCTCCATCTTGAACTTCCATAGTAGTACACAACTATTGTCCAGTGGTAGACAACCACTCCTAGTAGAACACATCTACAAACCAGTGACACACTGTCACTACCAGTGGAGCACATCCACCACAGTAGAATACAACCATTGTCTAGAGAATACAGTCTCCACAAAAATCAAATCATATCATTAGATATAATCCTGCATCAACAATGTCATCAATTGCATCACCTCTAAGCCATACTAGCATAATCTGAAGGCATCATATCTAAGTTGTACTGGTGTGATCTGGAGTATCATCTACATCATATCTAAGTCGTACTAGCATGAACATAACTAGCATGATGTAGGTGCATCATATCTAAGTTGTATTTCATATCTAAGTTGCACTCACATGATGTAGATCAATGCCTCTTTGTGTCACCACTAATTTGTATGATCATCTCTAAGTTGTACTAGCATGAGCATATCTAGCATGATTCCAATGCATCATATCTAAGTTGTATTTCATATCTAAGTTGTACTAGCATGATCATATCTAGCATGACACGATCCATATGCATCACCTCTAAGTTGTATGGTCATCTCTAAGATGTACTATCATGACATATCTAGCATGATGCCAATGCATCATATCTAAGTTGTATTCCATATCTAAGTTGTACTAGTGTGGCCATATCTAGCATGATGTGACTCATAACCATCGTCTCTAAGTTGTACTAGCATGAACCTATCTAGCATGATGTCAATACATCATATCTAAGTTGTACGTCCACCTCTAAGTTGTACTAGCATAATTCTCCTCGGGCCATTGTATCATCCATAACTCCAACCATCTGTATCATATATAAGTTGTACTAGCATGATCATAAATAGCATGATGCAAGCATCATCTCTAAGTTGTATTACCATCTCTAAGTTGAACTGTCATGATACATATCCACATCTCACTTACAATCCATGATGCCACATATCAATACTCCCTCCAACCAAGGAAGTCATCCCTTCCCTTTCAACCAAGGGAGCAATCTCCACGAGTCCCAGTTTTTCCCTCAAGTATGAAAACGTTATCTTGGATAGAGGGTTCATCAAAAAATCAGTTGTCTTCTCATCAGTGGAGCTATACTCGAGAATCACTTCTCTCCTCTGGACTTTATCACAGAGAAAGTAATACTTGATCTCAATGTGCTTCGACCTGTCATGGAACACCGGGTTCTTTGAGAGATTCACACAACTATGATTATCACAATATATCACATTCAAATACAACACTCGATCAAATAGTCCAGAAACCATCTTATGGAGCCATATTGCTTCAGTACAAGAATCACAAGCTGCAATATACTCTACTTCTATAGTGCTGAGTGCAACAAAATTTTGTTTCCTGCTAGCACATGATATCATAGTAGATCCGAAACTAAAACATATACTAGAAGTACTCTTTATTTCATCTGCAAGCCCTTCACAATCTGAATCAGTAAATCCATGCAGGTGTACTTCACTGTTTGAGGCATATCTCAAACCATAAGTTATCATCCCATGAAGATATCTCAAGATATGCTTTGCAGCTATCCAATGCTCATTTCTGAGTTCCACGTGGAACTGGCTCAACATGTTCACAGCAAAGTAAATTTGTGCCCTGGTATTTACCAAATACATCAATGATCCAATCAATTGTTGGTAAAAGGACGAGTTTACTTGATCAGAATCAAATTCTCTCAACTTCCTCAGATATGTTACCATGGTAATTGCCATGGATTTGCAATCCATCATCCCAAAATTTTGAAGGATCTTTACAACATACTTCCCTTGTCCTAGGAAGACTTCACCATGCTTCTACCATACTTATAATCCTATGTAATAGTGCATGAGACCAAGATCCTTCATATCAAACTCTAAGGTTATCTCCTTCTTACATTGGATAATGAGAGGCTTTGCACCTGTCATCAACATATAATAGTAGAATCATAGGTGCATCATTCACAACCTTGTAATCGAGGTTTGGATCAACACGACAAATAGCTATCAATACATGCATACCAATATCTTGGAGTTTTCTTGAGTCCATACAAAACCTTCTTCAATCTGCATACATGGGTTTCTCTTGGGTGTACTTCAAAACCTTGAGGTTTCTCTATATATACCTCTTCCTCAATTAATCCATTGAGAAAGATGGTCTCTACATCCATCTAATGTAAACTCCAACCGATGGATGTTTCTAGAGATATGATGGCTCTGATAGATTTATATCTGGATACCATAGAAAACGTCTAATCATAATATTCTCCCTCCTACTGGGAGAAACCTCTAGCCACAAATCTTGCCTTGTATTTATCTATACTCCCATCCATTGCATGCTTTATCTTGTAAACTCATTTAGGCACAATTTCCCATAAGTCATTTTTCATGATGGATTGATAGTATTCCATCACAACTTCCTTTTGTTCTTTCTTATTAATTGCTTATTCAAAGGTGGAAGGTTCTATAACTAGAATATGGTTTTGACTTCTTTCTTTCTTTGAAAGTTCTATTTGGAGAACCATACTTTTATGCATCTTGAATGATCTCACGAGCCCAATACATTCTTCTATTCTTAGTCTTATCTTGATGTGGATATTTAGATCTCTATGGTTCTTCCATGTCTGATACAACATTCTTACCTCTCTCTTCATCTACAATCCTAAGATCTACATGATCTTTATCATGGACCTCATCACAGTACTGGTTGCTTCATCCCACAGATGCATTGGTAATTCTTGATTGTGGATCATGGATTTTATTGCTTCCATAATTGAATGGTTCTTTCTGTTTGCCACACCATTCTGCTCAAGAGTGTAGGAAGTAGTGAGCTCCCTCCTAATCATGTCCTCTTTGCAGAATGTGTTGAGATCATCTGAGGTGTACTCTCGTCCATTATCAGACCTCAACATCTTTAATTTATTTTTAGATACGATTTCCACAAGTACTTGAATTCCTCAAACTTACTAAATACTTTTCCCTTTTTCTTCCAAGAAACAAATGCAAGTTTTATGTGATAAATGATCAATAAATGAAACATAATGTACATACCCATTTAGTGAGAAGGTTGACATGCATCTGAGTGAAGGATGTACAAAAATCATTTTTCTTTCCATGCTTCCTTTATAATTGATAGTTGGTGAGACAATCTACTTCACCATTGATGAATTCATATGCTCCATGCTTGCAACTATCATTGTAGCTCCCTCCTAGAGCTATCACCTGTGACCTGCCTGGAACAAGAACAATAACAAAGGAAAATAATATACAACATTCTTCAACACATTTACACTGTTGTGATCAATATTTCTTCCATAGTAACTTATTTGGAACAAACAAATACATGATCTAGGTGGATATCGGTGGCCACCCACCTATTCCAACAGGCTCAAAATAGTTCTTTGGAAATTTACTATTTTTAGTAGTTTTTTGGGTCCTAAATTTCCAAGGCCATTTTAAGGGCCTAAATGAAATTTTTTTGTGATTGGTCACCTTAATAATAGCTAAAGTAATGATTGATCCTGTGATATGAATCTCCTCATCGATACCTTTCCAATGAGCTATCATGCGCCCCAAACGGAGATCATATGCCAAAGTTATGCCCCTGGGAAGTTGATACACCAAACTACCCAAAACGGGGTCAACAAACCTGTTGGATTTTCATCTTCCGGGTTTAGGGTTTTGTATTTTCTTTATATTAAAAAGGCCTTTGGAGCCTCATTGTAACTATCGTCTTCTTTTGAATGAGCATAGTCATCACATCTCTTCTCAGAGATAAGATGCCACCATTCTAGTGAGTCTTTCACTCTGTATTTCTAGAGTTTTTCACATTTCCCTCATTAATAGAAATTGTGTATTACTATATCTCTCTGTTTATGGGTATATCTCTGATATATCTCTATTGTTTCATTGATATATCTTTGTACATTTCTTTATTATATCTCCACTCTCATTTCATTCCAAAAATAATCCGGATCAGTGGTATTAGAGCATGTTGCTCTTGATCATTTTTCAATGCATGTCCCCGACGAGGTCCGAGTATAGAAAGTTGGGTCTCAATCTTGTCTCTCTTAAAGCAAATATCTCTCACACTCCCAATAAAACCTCCATGGTAGAGGAAAATACAAATGACAAAGCAAAATATTCTATTAATATGTTTCTTGAGCAAGCTCTCATGCGACAGAGGGACGAAATGATGGAGAATTTTTCCCACGTCTGTCGATAACAACAAACACATATTCATCAAGAAACCACTTTGGAGGCACCTCTCCTTTCAAGGTACAAGTTAATTTTTATATTCTCATATTTGAAGGTCAGATAGATGCGAATGCCCTAGAAAAATGGTTAAATCTTCTAGAAGATTATTTCTCTGTTCACAATTTTTTCGACGGGGAAAAGATCACCTTCGCACTCCTTAAGGCTCCCCCCCCATGTCAAACATTGGTGGGACACTTACTAGGAGAAAAGTTCCACAGGGGAGTCTGGAATATATGGGGTCGAGCCCACTTGGGATTTTTTTGTTCATGTGGTCAAGGAACAATATTACCCTGTTGGTAATTATGACGACCAGTACATGAGATGGACCACATTGTGGCAAGAGAGGGGCCAAACAATGTCATAGTTCACAAACACTTTTCATACCTTTTGCACCAAGTTGGATATCAAACACTACGAGCGACATCTAGTTATGAAATACTGCGGCGTTCTACATAGGTACATCCATACCGAAATGGATTTTCTGGACATCTCATCACTGGGAGCTTCCTATCGATATGCTATCAAAATCGAGCAGAAATTTAGGCACTAGAAAAAATGGGAGTTCGGTTCTACAAATACGTAACAACCAAAGTATGGTAAATATGGCCCTAACAACCAGCCTATAGAAAACCAATCCAAGCCACAGGAAAAGAAGGGTAACAGAAAGACGAAGAAGGACATTGAAAATTGGTGTGATTTCCACAAAATCCCCTGGAACAACACTGATGAATGTCACTCAAAACACTCATTGGTGGCCAAGATCAAAGAAAAGGAGTCGAACCCTGATGTAGAAAACAATGGGAGAAGATAGATCATCGACGTAGACCTCGCTGCTACTGTCGCGACTGTAACAATTCAACCAGAAGAACCAATAGATCTTGAAGAGGGGGAGCACCTTTTTCATTCACATATGTGGGTGAAGGAGCCCGCTGCATTTTTTTGATAGCGGAAGATAGAAGAACCTCATCTCAACAGAGGTCGTCAAACAGTTGGGATTGTCGACAACACCACACCCGCAACCATACAACATCGGGTGGCTTCACCAGGGACGAGATATTCGTGTCCGCCAGCAATGTCACTTGTCATACGACATCAAGCCCTTCAAGGATGAGGTATTATGTGATGTTTCCCCACTGGATGTCTGTGATTTTCTTTTGGGCCATCCATATATCTGGAAGCACCATGCTATTTATGAGTCTCATCCCCGTAGTGTCATTGTTACTTTGGGGGGTCATCTCTATAGGATACTAGAGGTAGTTCCAACTATTGTTCCAACTAAACAGTGTTTCAAAGTAATATCTCATACTAAAACATTCATCATCTCCACAATCTATTCAAGAGGTGAACAGAAGGACACTAAAACCACTGGAGCCTCAGTCGAAGCACCTTCTATCCAACAGAAGCAGGTCGACAAGATTGCAACAAAGTGAAAATATTCCTTCTGCACACAATCATCTCATGTATTTAGACTAGTTAAAAAGGTTCAACCCTTCCAACATCAAGTTCTCAACAACCTTCCACAAGCCAAGCAGTGCAACTTCTCCAGCAAGGCCAACAACTCACCAAGGTTCAGATTTAGCAAACACTTCCTCCTGTCCCCTGGGAACTCAACGCAATGGAGACCATTTCTTCCTAAGGAGGGAGGATTTATCTAGGAGGATATCGGTGGCCACCCACCTATTCCAACTGGCTCAAAACATATCTTTGGAAATTTACTATTTTTAGTAGTTTTTTGGGTCCTAAACTTATGGGGTCATTTTAAGGGCCTAAACGACACTTTTTCATGATTGAGCACCTCAATGATCACTAAATACATGATTGATCTTGTGAAATGAAGCTCTTCATCAATACTGTTCCAACGAGCTATTATTTTCCCCAAACGAAGATCATATGCAAAGTTACACCCCCGAGAAGTTGATACACCAAACTACCCAAAACGGGGTCCACAAACTTGTTGGTTTTTCATCTTTCGGGGTTATGGTTTTTTATTTTCATTATGTTAAAAATGCCTTTGGCGCCTCATTGTAACGATCATCTTCTTGCGAATGAGCATAGTCATCACATATCTTCTCAGAGATAAGCTCTCACCATTCTAGTGAGTCTTTCACTCTATATTTCTACAGTTTTGTACATTTCTCTCATTAATATAAATTGTCTATTACTGTATTTATGTGTTTATGGTTATATATTTAATATATATCTGTTATATTATTGATATATCTTTGTACATTTCTTTATTATATCTCCACTCTCATTTCACACCAAAAATAATCTGGATCAATACATCTCCATGGTAGCCTCCATAAAATCTTGTAAGATAACCTTCCTGAGACAAGAACAATGAAAGTATTTACAGTATAATAGTATTTTCATAAGAACATGTCTATGGTAACAAGAATGGATAACAATTTCATGATGATCAACATAGTATGATCAAGGTGAACTGCCCAGGAGAAAAACAAGGAATATCTCTCTAGAGGAGATGTTAGTTCATCTTGCAAACATATATATCAATAGTATTCACATGCCATCAAGTATTCATTACATCTAATAGTAATAGAACCTTTCAAAGACTGCTTTCACAATTTGTAATGTATCAAATATCAACCTTGATATGTGCAAATTAGAAACTTATTAATTTAATCAAACATGGAACTTGAAGCCTCAATTGTTATGGAGGGTGTGCTTGTTCGTTTGACCGCACTTAAAATCTTTGTTGCATCGTCAAGTTTGTCTTCCAATCTGAAACTAGATACCATCTTGACAAGGAGAGGTTGGAAACTGAATCAGAAGGTTCAATGATTAGAACAAGCCAGAAACTCTAAAATTTCAATTTTGACCATAAAATCAATTTGACCAGAAGTCAACCTTTAACTTAGACTTTGACAAGTCAAAATTTGACTTTGACTTTGACCAAAAATTCAAACTTCACGTTTTTTCTAAATGAGGGTACCAAGAGGTGTGCAAGGCCAGGGCGCACTAGAATCCCCAAGAATCATGTCAAACGTTTCACTCTAGGTGCCCAAACAAATGGGTTAGGGTTTTTTGTCGCTGCAAAACCTGACTGCAACTGCAACTACAATTGTAAATGGTCTTGCAACGAGCTTGAGAATGAACTTCCCAATCTACCTTCCAGTGATTATATTGTTTGAATATAGTGTGGGCCCATAACCTATTAAAATATTCATTGATGTGCTCATTTTCACAATAGACAATATCACAATATTGTCACCCATCCATAGGCACAAAGACACCCCCGAGTACCTTAACCTTTTCTAGATAGAATGATTTTGTAAATCCATACTAGAACCAACAGATAAACCCTAGTTGCAGTAGTAGCACGAGATGGAACCAGAAAACACTATTCAACTTCCACAACAACACAAGGCAAGAGAAAGTCCCCACATCCACAAAAAAAGTATCATACACAACTGCAAGTGTTGCAGTTGCACTTCTCCCTCAAAGTTGGGCCATGATTTAGCTAGTACACCACCAAAAATACCACCAAGATTATCACCAAGAATATCATGAAGAAAATCACCAAGAATACTAGAGGTAGAGAGCATATATTAGGCTAGATAGCGCTAGAGAGAGAGACCAAGACCAAGAGATAACCATACGCCCGTATTCCTCCTTACATCTGCATTTGCAGCTGTAACTACATATCTTCACAAGACTTGTGCTCTGACTAGGTGTACAAATGAGATAAAACGTCCTCTATTTACATTAATTTGTCCAGTGACTTTTCTAGTTGGTCCGACCTGATTTTCTGGTAATTATATTTTCTATTTATCTTTTTCCTGTGGAGCCAACTTGTCTTTCTGGAAGATAATATTCTAATATTATTTATTCTTCTAGATCGGCTTGTCTTCTATGGTTTTCACACATCTGTGTAGGGTTTCCCTTGCTTCCAGAATATTCTATTCTAGTCAAAGGTTACACGTGGAGGTTAATACCTCCCGCAGCTACCGTAACATCAACAAGATCTTCATCCACAATGTTCTTTAGAAGATAGAATTAGTATAAATAAGAGTAGTAGGCATGAGAAAGCTTTGTCTTGAGAATTATGGTAATAGAGGTTTCCCCCTTGAAGAGGCATTGAACATTGGTCCCATTTCAATAAAGGTATCATTTTGGTGTGTTATTCTCTACATTCTATTGATTTGTTGGTAATTTTCGTTATATTCTTGTTTCTACTTAATATCACATAACCGGGTGCATAATTTACAAGTGAGTATGACCATTGTGTTTGTTTCAAAAGTTTAGAAAATGGTATATTCATTATCCTGGTGTTATATTGTGGCGATATGTTTGTTGCAAGCAAAAGCATGGTTAAAATTAGTAGGTTAAAGGCTCGATTTGCTAGCACTTTTGATATGAAGGATCTAGGAGAAACAAAACAAATTTTGGGCATTGAAATACATATAGATAGGAAACATGGTAAGATGTGTATTTCAAAAAGTATGTGGAGAAGATACTTATGAGATTCAGTATGAATAATGTGAAACTAGTAAATATCCCTTTGGCTTCTCATTTTAAGTTTTCTTCAAGATTATGTCTTTGTAAGAAAGAAGGAAATAATTAAATGTCCCGTGTACTATATGGTAGTGAAATATGAAGTTTAATGTATGTGATGGTATGTACAAGACCTAACATTTCATATGCAAATGGTGTTGCTCGTAGATAAATGGCAAATCCAAGTAAAGAACAAGTATTCATTGTATTTTCTATAATGGTTATAGCGATTTAGTCTATCGTTATGTTGATTTGGACTTTGCAGATGATTTGGACAAAAGGAGATCCACTTCGAGTTATGTCTTTACTCTTGTAGGATGACCTATTTGTTGGATGTCAAAGCTTCAAAATACAGTTGATTTATCCACTATTGAAGCAGAATATATAGTTGTTTCACATGCATGTAAGGAGGCGATTTGGTTAAAGGATCTATTGCGTGAGTATGGAAAAGTATAGGACAAGGTAAATGTGTTCTTTGACAGTTGAAGTGCTATCATTTGGCTAACAATCTAGCTTACCACGGTAAGACTAAGAATATTGTTGTTAAATATCATTTTGTAAGAAAAGTTATTGATGGAGGTGGAGTAGTTCTTGAGAAAGTCCATA